>CAJQZM010040248.1:0-24453 GCA_907164665.1 Colias nastes | reverse complement strand
TAACAAAAATTACAAGGGTACATTTGCTTTGACTTACAAGTTGTTTTTATTTATTTAAATGTTACCATGTTTTGACAAGGCATAGACTATTTTATTATCTATGAATATATATACTTGCAAATGTGCTATTGATAAAGGAATCTGAGATAATCGACTTTAAAAAAATATTGGACCGCCAAAAACCCCAACTGCGGCGGCACCGGGAGCCGGTTCCGCACAAGACCCGATTTTTGCAAAATGGCTCCCGCACTTGAGTGGTTAATGTATTATAAAAAAAATGATTGATTGATTTAGATAAACTGTTTTTAGTTGGAATGTAATCTTTGCTATAGAATGTCTTGTATATAAACAACATTAATATCTACATAAAAGGTACTTGTTGTAAACCGCAGCTTCTTGTGTATTTTGTTTATCCACACCTAGTGAAGTATTATATTATCTGTGTATACTGTACAGCAATCATACAAATTACAAATAATATAAAAGATCACATAGGTTGCAAAATTTCGTAAAGTAGCAGCTAACTATAGGTACATATTTTTTAAATGGAGCAATTATTCGTACATATTTTAATAACGCGTAAAATTTATTTTTCAAAGTTTCCAGTCACCTACCGATAGCAGAAAAAATTAATTTAGAAAAAAATGTTAAAGCTGGCAACAACAACTGGTTACTAACGCTCGAATAAAAAACAGTTTACAAAAAAAAAAGACAACGATGTTAGTGCACTATCAACATGTACATAGGAATATATTCCGATGTTTTCAATAGCTTTGCTATCTACAAAACCGTTTTAAACTTTTTCGACACAGTTCGTCAGGTTTTAAATAAATATTCATTGGTTTGTTTACGGTAGCTTATCTTTAACTTTTTTATGGTATACAAATTCTCGTGTCCTAGTATTTTCAAGCAAGGAAATGGCTTGAACAATTTTTATGAAATTCATACCAAAGACACGTCATGAAAAACATACCAAAAGTATATTTCATTACGCTAGGTGTCCTGTGCCTGTAATCTGTAATCTGTGTAGTACATAATTAATACTTGAAACATCAATATTAAATCAAGATAATCATATTAGTATTATATTTCGAAATAAAAAGATATTGAATCATCATAAAAGCCAAAACATCAAAACATTTCTACAAACATAAACAATGTTTACACAAACAACATGTCATCCATATTTAGCAAACCGCGACATGAATTTCCCGCGTTTTTTAACGACACAAACCGCATTTTCCCTCGTAAATATTTTTTCATTCAATCAAAATTTAAAGTACACATACCGTACGTATGCGAGTATGAAATAATTCGGAGACACGCGCTCAGAATAAATATTTTCCGTTACCTAAATAAACTCGATATTTCTGTTAAATAAAATAAACACGCGTCACATTGACTTCGAGTATGCGACCAAGTTTTTGGGTTAATCCTCAACTGTCATATACGAAGCGATAAAGACAGAGGAATAATGTGTTTATATCAAGTTTATACTATGCTACATTTTGATATTGCAATTAGATTAGGTATTTCACGATTCGTGGGTAAAGGTCACGATAAGAATAAAATACGTTACTTCTATAAAATACTGACGTGTTCACCAAATAATGTATAGAAGAAATTTAAAAAATATTGTAAAGGAATACGGAATTAAATAGGACTTTGACCCACATTTGTGGAATGTTGTGAATCTCATAATAACCTGCACGGTATCGATATCGGTACGAAAAGATATTCAATTAGTGACCATGTATAACGTTTTGTATAATTAAGAAATTAAATATAAACAAATATACTATCAACAATCTATATTACGTTACTACAACATTATGACCGTAGCCTTACGTAATAATAATGTAGCACACCGTAGACCCTGACATGCTACGCGGTCTACGAAGCAAACCACATTACTGTATTTCTTTTCAAAATTATAGTTACGTCAATGATATTCGTGCCTGGTTATATTAAGTATGGGCTTTTTCCTGTCAATTTGGAATATCTTTTTATGACCTCTGTTCAACTATTGGAATAGGGTAAGCCTCTTATATGCCCCAGAGCCAGGGAATTTGATTTCCTCTTGTGGGAAAATATTAAAGGCTTTTCGTGTCTATAGAATTTTCATATTTGTTAATGTACTTCTATTAAAAACGGCATACTTTACTCGTGCCTAAGCACTTTTTGTAAAACTTTAAAACTTTATTGTATTGTATTTATTATAATATAAAAACAGCAGCCTTAGTAAAATTCGTCTTGTGGGGTTGCTACGATGTCTTATGGCAGTTTTATATTCAGTGTGGTAAAGTGATATGATGGTGCTAGACATCATAAAATATAGCGCTGTCATGTGCATTAGCGAAGTTAAATAAGAATAATATTTATCTCACAAATTTATTTAAGACTTAGCAGCAGCAGAAAAAAAAGCAACACAGACTCTGGCAAATTATATAGGAGATGCCAAGGCAAAGGTAGCAGAGGAGTGGTATCGTCCTAAACACACAGAAGACTATGTATGTCACTGCAATCGTCAATAGTTCCTTTATCGAGAAAGTTTTTGTGGCCCGCCGCCCTGAGCAGATGTCGTGTTCCTTGTATTCTGTAAATATTATATTATATCAAATATATATAAATACAAAGCAAAGTCGCACTATGAAATATCCGTACATTTTATACGTAGGTACGTATTTTTACAATTCTTGTAACCCTTAGATACTATTCGAAATCTTCCATATTATAGTTTCATGTTATGCACCTGATATTATCAAACAGGAATAAACTTTATTTGAAGAAAAGTAATTAAACATTTTTTAATAGTTGTTCAGAATTGAATAAAAGAAATAATGCTCCTCCTTTATATTAAAATTTCAAATACATAACACGTCGCTGTTAATATTTTATTATAAACCCATTTAATATATTCCAATGTGTGAAGATGAACAATACAAGGCGTGGGATTTAATTGAAAACGGAGACAAAAGAAAATTTTTATTTATGACTCTCAATAGGAAACCAAGAAAGTTTAAACACGGGTTATATCATTGTATAGATATCGAGTATTCCGCTGATTATAATAAACTGTTTTGTATGACTTCACTCAGACAATGCTCACAAAAATTATTTTATTTTATTAGGTATCTTATATATATAATATTTGAGACAATGTAAGAGAGAAAGATACAATCGGTACAAAGCTTTATAATATTTAAAAAATCTGTTCGGTTTTCGCGAAAAATAGAACAGGCTTGTCGAAGGAATCAAAAGTTAGTTTTACCAAAATGACAAAAAACAAAGATAGCACCTTGATAGCGCGGAATATGCAAAGATCTGCATAAAATGTTCAACATTAAAATTTTAAGGATTAGGTAACTTTTTTCCCATAGGTAATAAAACCATACAAGAGCTATTTGCCTCCGAGTTCAATTACGTTAAAAGTAGAAGTCGAATGGACTAATTCAAAGAAATGGCAAAGCGAAGCCATAGAGGAAATTGGCTAACATTAAGTTAATTTTATAAAGATTAAGGCATAATTCCCTCGCGAATTCTAAAACGATTTAAGACTCTTTTAGAAGTTATAAGCCGCTGAATTAAAACAATTTTACTTACTTGGCATTTTGGCGGGTTTCTTTTATCTAAAGACACTGGCTAAGGATTATGGCCCATGGTGATATTATTGTTTTAGAGTGGTTGGATTTGGTATTATGATGTACTTATTGCATTGTTAATTTGAGTTTTGAGATAGTGTCTGCTTGAATGTTGAATATATTTCTATGATATATTTTGAGTGACATTTTTATTTTTCCACGCTTTCTTCTTTCATGTCAGCCATTATTTTTATCTGTATAATTAATAGTATGGCAATAGTTAGGAGTAAGAACTATATTAAAGTGCTAGTACGAGTTAAGTTAAGCTTCGATGTTATAAGCTATTATAAACTTCTTTAATTTTAGCAATTACCTATTTTAATAAAATATTATATATTTCTCGCGACATTCTATCATTTCTTTTTTCAAACCAAACAAAAATGAAATACAAATGATAACAAAACAAAAATGTTTGTGTTTCCGCGAAGATTTTTCCTTATATTCGAACAAAAACAATAATCACACAATAAAATCAATATTTGATATTTTAGGACGTGTTCACAAGATATACGCGTGAGTTATTGCTACATAATGCGTTATTAACTGCAGTTTTATGGCCGACTTGTCCCGTTTTATGGCTCATAATACGAACGAGTAGTAAACCTTACTATATTCGTTATACCTTATACTTATACGTTATAGCTTATTAAATATTATATAATATATCATTATAATTGCACTTTACGAGATGCGAAAATATATTTTTACGTAATAATCTTCTATCACAAACACCAAAATATTGAGATGAATATAAAGAAGAAAGATATACTTTTAAGATTGTTCTCATAGATAAACTCAAAAGCCGATTTTGAACATTATATTTCTGCAGTAAAAAGCTCTCTTCAGAACAACGTATTGCTCCTGAATGATAGGCTATATTTCTTTTTGGCTTATCCCAGGGAAATGAATGGGCGAAGCGAGAGAATCGAAAATAATACAAAAGTATTTTCATTTATGGAAACATATTGATTTATTATCTCTGATAATGCAAGCGAATAAGTATCAGTATTAATTTTTAAGTGCTTTGCTGGACCTAAACTTTTGTATTGGTCTCCGAGGAAATGGAATACGGAATTGGACTAAGGTAAAGTTACAAGAATAATTATGGGGTTAAATTATTGTACTCATGGGATACCATAAGATGAATCTAAACTCGCGAAATTGAGACTTAAAGTTAAACCGGTACTATTATGCTATCTATGTACCTTATTATCATTATTTTAACAGGCTTAATTTCCATATCTGCAGTGTGTTCAATAGAAAACTTAATCAAAATCGTGTATAATATAATCTAGGAACATGTCACAATCATAAAAAAATAGTTCTCAAAGAGAACATAATTCATTCGAACATCAGAAAAGCATATTCCTAAAGTGCTGGTAAAACGAATATCTGGCTAGTCAAAGTACCGCACGCCACACTAGGGACCAAAGATCTGACATTTATGACACACGTTACCTTATTACAATGTGGAATCTACTACAAGTAGAATATTGTACCCAAAAATTTCAAGCGAGCCGTACGATACCTATATTTAGCTTTACGACACAAACAAACGAATTCCACGTAAGTATTACCTGCAGAATATTAAAATATTAAGGAAACGCGAACGTTAGGGGTGTTTTGAATAATAATAATACAAATTCTCTCCCATCTTGCTAATCTCGACGCGTGATTAAACGGCCTTTAATTAAACATTCTTTATGGCGCACAATGGAGATATTTTGAATTTCTTAAGTCTTTACGAAGTTCGAAGGTGAATGTGACGCAGTTATTATGATATATTATCTATATAATATTACGTCAAGGATTAGAGTAGGTAGGTAAGGTATTTTACCTTATTGCTTTAATAATTCTGTGTACATTATTGTATTTCAAATACAGGGTTAGTTTTCAATGACCGGCCAAATTTTCAGAAATGGTTCAGAATCGATAACATTTTCGATCTAATGAAAAAAAAAACGTTTTTTTTTTTAATTAGATTTTATTCCTGTCCGCCACTAAAAAGCGAACGTGTGGACATTACAAAAGCACAATTCAGTTCAACAACCTAGATAGGTAGAAGTTAGCACACACATAAATTTGGCGATGCGCGCACGTACACAAGTGCATTGATTATCGCGTGTTTACGATTTAGGAAATTTTTAAGACATTTTCAAATGAATGCTATTATTTTTTTTATTTTTTTATTCGACAATAATATTTCAAATGTACCTTTGGTTTAATATTTAGATCTTAATTTTAAATTTTGGCTGGTCATTGAAAACTAACCCTGTATACCGTGCACATTTTAATCACTAGAATAATAACTAGCTGTTAGTTGTAGCGCGCGGTTTCACCCGCATTGCTCCGCTCCTGTTGATCTTAGCGTGGTGATATATTATAGCCTATAGCCTTCCTCGATAAATGGGCTATCCAACACAGAAAGAATTTTTCAAATCGGACCAGTAGTTCCTGAGATTAGCGCGTTCAAACAAACAAACAAACAAACTCTTCAGCTTTATAATATTAAGTATAGATAATACGGAAGGGGGACGCCGATTTTCATATTAAATTTGGTACAAATTTTAACAATCAGACGTTAGAACGACTTGTAGGAAGACCGTAATATTACAATCAGTATGAAAAATGCAGAAAGTATATTGATATCATAAAACATTTAATCTAATACGACGTCAGGTGCATCAATGGATTGATGGAATAAGAATGGAAATCGATATAAATTAATTAAGAAAGACGCTAGACGTGAATTCAATAAATTCTTGTCTTATTACATTCTGTTTTATTAAACGTTTTACAGACAAGACTCATTGTAGACAAGTATTAAAGATAAAGTAACTGTACAAATAATCTATACTAGCTGCGCTCCGCGGTTTCACCCGCGTGGCTCCGCTCCTGTTGGTCTTAGCGTGATGATAATATATGTATATATAGCCTTCCTCGATGAGTGGGCTATCTAACACCGAAAGAATTTTTCAAATCGGACCACTAGTTCCTGGGATTAGGGCGTTCAAACAAACAAACAAGCAAACTCTTCAGCTTTATAATATTAGAAAGAAGTATAGATACTCGAAATCTTAATAAAACAATACATCTAATTTGATGTAAAACACAATGTAGCAAAGAAAGTTATGATTCGAATGGAATGTGAGATAAACTAATAAAAACTGAATTCAGACGTTGCAATAAAGTTATCATAGACAAAAATATAATTCAAGTTCCATAGTAATAAATTAACTTTCTTTGACAGTCTGAGTGTTTATGCTATTTTTATCTGTGACTGTTAATTCTCTTAGTTGTTTACAGTTAAAGTTATTCTGGGTGATATCATAAGAAGTTGGCAAAAAACAGCTTGTGTGTAGGCAAAGTGTAGGCTACACAGTCGTAAGCTTGTCGTAAGTAACAGACTTCTGATCTGAATGAAGTGTGAAAATACTGAAATATTATAGAATTATTAATATATTAAGAAATTTAATTTATCTTAAAATTTTATATCATAAACGTAAACGTTAATTTCGCGAAAGATATGTTAATAACAAATAACTAAAGTCGAGCCTAATTTTTAATAGGTTTTATGCGTCGTTAAAATATTCACTATAGTCCTATAAAGATGCCAAATATTCGCTATACCTACCGTGTTCAGAAAATGCAGTTTTAACTTTATTTCTAATCTGTGTTAGAATATCGTGATTTTACATGGCTACAATAATGGTCATCGATTTTACAAGAAATGCATAGGTACCTATTATGCTCTTTTTCATTAATATATAAATACGTTTTATTAAATTAATGGACATTAGGTATTATTTTGTCTTAAACTTTTATGGTTATCGGACAACTTATATAAATCACTCCTGAGTCCGGACTCCACTTATACTATCTGTGACTTAATTTTATACAATAACACATGTAAATAAAAACAAATAGTCTCAACATATAGACACATTGTCTCTATACGCAAAGAGAACATCTCAAAAACGCCACTTCACAAACAAACATTTAAAACTCGTAAAACAGAGTTTTTAACTCGACATGTTTATAATTCATTGCATAGTAGCAGTCCATATAAAAGATATCTATTAGCCGGCAACTGGATTTTGTTTAAATGTTTACATTGATCTAAATAGGTTAAGGTCAGTGAGACTTTCTTTAGACTTCTAATCTAGTCTATTCTTGTAATCTTTACGTATATTGGAAAATGTTTAAATTCGAAAGTATATTCTTTTAACGGACAGGTTTTATTAAACGTTTTGAAAATTAGTAAAATTTCGTTTTATAGAAAAACATATAGATTGTATATATGTATATCTAGGTGTATAAAAATATTTATAGATACATATTATATAATATTGATTTTATAAAATACAACTAGCTTTTGCCCAACACTTCGTTCGTAAGTCTAAACCAACTCGAATCTTCCTGAAGAAACCCAACAAATTTCATTTAAATCCTGCTGCTGTTTAGGAGTTAGAAATATATTGCATAATGTAATACATACATAGAAAATAAATACATAAATAATGTAATTAAAAAGCTAATAGAAGTATCAGTCAGTAAAAGCTGTAAAATAACGGATGTCATAAGTGTTATGCGTAAAATTCAGTTCATCTATAAATAAACAGACAGACAGAAATGCGACACATATATAAATAAGTGGCGACTGTCTGTTTTCATAAGATTATGATATTCTGTGTACATATATCACAATGACTGATGGATATAATTTTGTTTCAAACATGTAATAAACCACTGGACCACTGAAAATCAGCGCTGTATTTTGTGAATGCGATCTCAGCAATTGCTGCGCTTCTTCGACTTTTCAAAGCATATTGCATTTGTTTTAAATATCCCTATTTTTCATATCTAATTGTTCTACGTAAGTTTTTTTGTGTGTTTGGTACGCGCACGGTGTACGGAGACGACAAAATATACATATTTTCTTTTATATAGCTTCTCGTGTTGGGTTTTCCAAAATAAACATACATTTTAATAATATATATTTTTATTGGCTATCAAATTGAGTCTTGGTAACTTGAATATATGAATATTATTATGACTTCCACAATATTCGGGTCACAATCATAAAAGAAGACCCCAGGGTCTTTTGGCATACATTGAGACATACTTACTTATATTCAACAGGCAGATACCCTTTAATGAATTTTAATGTGATCTGGGACTTATTATTATATTCTGTAACGTTATGCGATGGTTATGCGGTAATAAGTTGGTAAATAGCGACTAAAATAGGATGGTATTATGTTATTTAAATAGATAAATGTATAATTATCTACAAGAACTATTTGTCTGTCCTTTAATAGTGGTTAAGGTAGGAGAAAAAAGCAACAACTTATTCTGTGATCTGAAGAATTGATTATGGAGGAAGGCGAATGGAAACTAAAGACAGTTACTTGAAATTTTCAGTACTGCTTTAAAATTGTTTTCCTATACGAACAAATGGACGTTAGAATTGCAGTTATTTATAAGAATTCTTTCTCTGAATATTAGGTAATGTATTTTTGTTATTGTTCAAAGCAATAAGACACCTTTTTTTTTGAATAATTAGCTTGTATTTACTTCGCCTATCTTAAATCAAACCATGCACAAACTCCAAACATTACGGCAATTTCATTAATTTAATTTATACTCTATCACTTTATTAACAAAGTTCCAAATACTTACAATAATTAATTGGTGTAAGTATTTGAATTGTTTTATCAAAAGACGACACCAAGTTGTAGTGCCTGGAATATCTTTAAATGACAAATGATTGAATAGGAATGATTGCTTCAAGCCAGCTTCAAGCTTTCTGTGTCTATTGTTGAATAAAACAAAGAATTTTGTCGTTCATTAAAATGATTTAAAACCTGTTTATAAACAAATCTTTTATCTACTAGATATACTAATCATAACTAGTTGTATATATCTACTAGTTGCTCGCCGGCTCTGCCCGGGTAGATTTGTTTTTGAAAGTTAGCAAAATTTAACAAACTATGCTTATCACACATCGAGATAAATCCAACTAACCCTGAAACATTAAAATCCCTTCAACCATTCTTGAGTGAGTGGTAAATACCCGACATTCCTTTATTTAATTAGAAGATACCAACTGTTTGTCGTCGAAAATGGTGCAAACAGGACCTTGTAAGTAAAGACTGTAAATCTCTTGGCTTGCCTGTCATGGTCATGTATCTTTTGGACCGTAATAGGCAGACATTTGCAGAGTATGCTTGAGTATGTATTATAATGGCCGCTATAACAATACAAAAGATCTTCTAGCTGACAGATAGTTAAGAAGACTAGTTTATTGAATACATTTTTGGGTTTAAAATCTTAAGATATATATTAACTAATAATTAATTAGAAAACGTGTAGGGCAGGATATCTTATAATGTTTACATCTATCTGTTCTGTATAGTTTAATATTCATTATAAACCTATCCATTTAACACGTAATTGTATATTTTAATACAAGGTATTCCTACGTTATTATTATATAACATTAAATGGGTAAGTTCTCAGTAGAATTACGGAATTTGGAATTGTGCCCAGATTAGCAATTAAAGCCCTTAATACATGAACGAAGACTACAAGCAAACGTAGGTGTACTATTGGGTCACCTATGAATACTAAGAATTACAAACATATAATATTAAATTAAGGGAAATAGGTAATATGAATAATATTAATATGACATTACTTTTATAATAAGGTTTGTGATGTGATCAATAATAATTAGAACCGAGATATTTTAACTTATGTTATGGAAATCTTGCACATAAAAGCGATAAGTTTAATTTCCCCCCTATAATCCCAATGCTTCAAAAATTTGACGCGAAGCGAAGGCGAAGCGTAGACGAATCGTGAGGCGAATCACCAATGTTTTACCTTTTACAAGGCCATATCATTTTTAAACACATCTTATTGAAAGTGAATAGAGATATAAATCCCGTTTACGAGTTTCTTACAAGGAATGCGACAAGTTGATTTACACCTCATATAATTTACTTTATGTGTACCAAAATAAATAGTATTTAGGCGCCCCCGTTGCTAAATCTAGCTTGCTAAGTGTTCAGTTATTTAACCCGTAGAAAATGTAACCTTTAAATGTAGTTGGATAGGGTAACTAGTGTTAGAAAATTCGAGAAACAATTATTAATGTTTACAAACAATTATTAAATGAATGTCTCTAACTTCGTCTTTCTTTCTTTACTCTATCTTTACGTCCTTTCCTCGAGAATCACTATCACTATCTATTAAAAAAATCGTATCAAAATCCGTTGCGTAGTTTTAAAGATTTCAGCATACAGCGACAATGACTTTGTTATAAACTATGTTGTGATATATCTGTAAGATTCATGTTTTCATTCCATTTTTGTTTCACAAGAAATTAAAAATTTACAATCTATACTAATATTATAAAGAGGAAAGGTTTGTAATTATGTATGTATGTATGGTTTTCACGCATAAACTACTGGACCGATTTCAAAAATTCTTTCACCATTAGAAAGCTGCATCTTCACTGAGCAACATAGGCTAGGTTTTATCCAGGAAATCCCACGGGAACGGGAACTATGCGGGCTATATTTTTTTTTTAAACGCGGGCGTAGCCGCAGGCGGAAAGCTAGTAACTAATAATTTTGAATGTTCTGGGTGTTTCTTCGTAATTGCTTTGATTTGTTATGTATTCAAAAACTATACCAAAAGTATATTATACAGTAAAATAGTCCTACCGTTTTAACATAGCGTGACTGAAATATCTTGTTTTTTATTATCAGACGACATTTTTAAGAATCGGTTATAAATATCAGGTTATTTATAAATCATGGACAAATGAGTCAAGATCATAAAAATTTCAATATTATGAGTCACTTTTAAAATGTTAATAATTTATAGTTTTTCATAAGAAAATTCCCGAATTTTGCAAATTTATTACATTAGTTTTCATTGTTATCTGTTGTGTGCAGTTGTTTAAAATTAAAGATGTTTTATTTATAGAAGAGAGGAATAATTCAAAATAAGAATATTATTGATTTCTACTCTCATTGGTTGACTTATGGCTGGTTCACACTTTGATTAGTGCGAGTGCAGGTGATGAGTGCAGGTGTTTAGTAACTACGTGTGGACAGCGACTGCGAGTGCGAGTGTTTAGTAGGCTGTGTAGTAAAGTGAATAGAAGCGTGTTCTATTTTTTTGCGAGTGGACTGCGAGTAGCCACGTCCCGCGCGCCCTCCCTTCCCCCTCACTCGCAGCGTGCCTGCACTCGCACTAATCACCTGCACTCGCACTAATCAAAGTGTGAACCAGCCATTAGACAGAATTCTTCGTGAATATCTGGGGGCACGGTAGTGCCCCCGCCAAGACGAGCCAAGCAAAAGCGAAGCGCACGGGCACTACCTACCTTTTCTCGAAGCGCTTCGACGTTTTTTTGAACCCTCATAACTTGGGTTTGGATTATGCTAGATCAACAAAATTTTCGGGATATATTGTCAATAGCGGACTTATTGAACATATTAAGTTTTAATTACATTAGCTTTTATACTTCAGATTTTATTTATATCTAAAAAACGCTAATTTCGTCACTGACTCACTGATGATCATCAAAATTCTTAAGGTATTTCCTAATGTCCTAGAAAGCTGAAATTTTGTATGTAAGCTAGTATTAGCACACAAACAACAAAAAAATTATAAAACTTGTAACTTTCATCCCCCAACCCCTTAAACTAGGGGATGGGAGTTTGTATGAGACCTGTAATTTTAAATTAAATTTTGATGACGCTAGAGGTCTAATCTAATAATCTAAAACTTGGTTCCCCCAGATATATATATGTATAGGTACTCCTTGTTAAAAAAAAAATTAAAAATTTAATCGACATAATATATTGAGACATATACTTCAGATCAGATCATATAAATATGAATGAATAGAAGTGTTGCGAACGTCTCCTGCCTCTTACGTCCACACAGTAGCTAAAAATAAAAAAAAAATGTCCTTGACAAGAGAGTGGGCTATAAAAAAAGGCGTCTCTGATGTGCAAGAAATACACCCCAAAAAAAGAAGAAAAAAATAAAAAAAATTTTGTTACAAACAACTTACAAAAAGAAATGAAATCCCACCAAAAACATTTTCATGTAAAATGTTGCCAAGACGAGCCCATATGACTCGCACTGTCAAAAAGTTATCAGATCTCATGTAGAGCCAAGCTTCTAACACTACACGCCCTAACTCTACAAGGCCTAACTTCACAAACTCTACACCTTAGTCAAAATATGTGGCTTGGCCGTTCGTTACTACAAGAACAATTTTTCACCTTACGCCGATGTGAATGTAGCGAAATGGCCAAGCCACATATTTTGACTAAGGTGTAGAGTTTGTGAAGTTAGGCCTTGTAGAGTTAGGGCGTGTAGTGTTAGAAGCTTGGCTCTACATGAGATCTGATAACTTTTTGACAGTGCGAGTCATATGGGCTCGTCTTGGCAACATTTTACATGAAAATGTTTTTGGTGGGATCATAATATTCTGTTATCAGTTTACAAAAATAAGTGTAAATATTTGTTTTTTGAAGTGTAAACATGATTGGTGGCCTTCAATTATTTTCTGCATCCATTCATTATGTAAACAAATCAACTCTTTTTCGATGAACTTTATCCAAAATATTTTATGCTTGTGTTTATTTAATTTTTCAGATATGTACAACAAAACTATTATTATCCTATAAATATGTAGGTATATTATGATAGAAGTAAAACTTCTTTCCTTTCTTACACTTACTAAAATGTTTCTTATTTATTTAAAAAATCTGCCCCGTTGTTATTTAAAATTAACTCTTACCCTCAAGGTAAGCCCTCAGATTTCTTCTCGTCTTCAACAAACAAATTTGACGCTTGAAACACTTAAATCAGTCAACTTACATCAATTTTGTTTTTCATTGAATAAAATACCTTATCATAATTTATAAATTATTGTTATTATTAACTGCGAAAGACTAACAAAACTACAAACAGATTATATAATGTAATATGCCAATAAAAATACACTTATTTGTTTGGCAAATATTAAATCTTTCAGTGAATTTTAATTAATGTGGGTGTTTATAGCATCCATTTGAAAGATATGCGAACTGATTTTATAAGCTCATTATAATAATATCAATTGTATAACACATTTCTCAGTAAATGAAACATGTTGGTGACTGATTTTTTCAAGGAAATATTACTACCACAGATTAAATATAGATTACATGTTTTTATATAGTCTGTGGTGATAAGTCGAGGTTAACGTCATGGTTTTTGAATATTTATACATTATGTTTATACATTTACATCATAATATTATATTACCTATATGTAAAAACAATGTGTTGTTATTGTTTCTTATTTTATATTAAAATTAAACAATTGAATTTGATTGCAACTACGGTTATTGGGAAGGACAAAGCTGCTGATTGTTCGGATGTTACAAGCAGTAACTTTAAATATAAAGTGCCATTTTATTTAATACTAATGAAACGCAAAAAGAAAAACGAATAGTTTTATGAGAACATCTTTCCTTCAAAATAGTGGACATGCACTAGAATTAACAAATAAATTATTATCGGAGATTTGCGCCATACTAATATTGCGCCAATTTTCATTTTGACTTTCAAGCTTAATTTTTACAAAATATGAAATACTGTCGTCTGTCTTAGTAATATATTAAGAAAATAATAATTATTTTCTTATTATATTTACAGTTAACAACAGACGTTTCAGTTATAATTAGTGGGCATGAAACTAAATGCCACGTCTGTCCGTAGTGACATTCTTTGATGTCACTTGGAAATCTTGAACGCGGTTTATTTTTATTACACCGGGAACATAAGCAATGGGTATAGAAAATATTTCAAGGCGGTATTTATGTTTGGAGTTCAATGTTTAACTATAAGGTTATAATAAGAAAAAAAAAGAGCGTGTGTGCCGAGCACGCGTGTCAGAAGTGAAACTTCATTGGCAAGATTCAAAGATACCCAAATCATCGCCTTACTCCATGACGTGACGGTATTGCCAGATGCGACCTTGAAATTTTACTCTCAACGCGCGTAAAGAAGTTTCACTTCAAAAAACTTCCACAAATATACACACACCGGCACAATTAGCGGAACAGAAACCGATGCGCGAGAACATCGTCTGGGATTTGAACGAATGGCAGCAGGTTCTCTTTACTGATGAGTGCAGAGTTCTTTTAAAACAGATCGATGAGAGACAGCGAATATGGAGACGCAAAGGAGAACGCCACATACAGTCTAATTTTGAACACACAGTGGCTTATGGTGGCGGCTCGATTATGGTTTGGGGAGGGATATGTTTGGGAGCTCGCACGGAGTTAGTGATAGTCACAGGAGGGACCATGACAGCAGATCGATACATCAGAGACATTTTAGAAGAACATGTTGTACCATTTGCCCCATTTATTGGTGACGACTTTATTCTAATGCAAGATAATGCTCGTGCTCATAGTGCACAATCGGTACAGGCACATTTGAGCCACGTAGGTATACTGGTGATGCAGTGGCCAGCAAATTCCCCCGATATGAATCCGATAGAGCATGTCTGGGACTTGCTAAAAAGAAGGGTTAAATCCAGAATGCCACCCCCCCAACAATCTGAATGAACTTGGAAACGCATTACTTGAGGAGTGGGAGCGGTTGCCTCAAGAAATCATCGATAACATAATCTTTAGCATGCCCAGACGAATGGAAACCGTAATCAGAGCAAGAGGGGGAAACACTCTTTATTAATTTTGCTTTAATTTTATTGTTAAATCATTTAATGCTTACTTTTTTTATTTTTTGTGATGGTTCATAATCATCTAAAAATTTCACTTATTTCAAATTTCTTTATTTTTCAATAAAAAATAACGAAAGACTTTTCAAAGTCGTTGTTAAAAGATGTTAATTAATTTGTTATTTTGTGTCTAATTACATTTTCGTCAAATATATGCGTTATAATCTCATAGTCTCACTTTTTTTTCTGTTCCGCTAATTGTGCCGGTGTGTATATTAAATAAAGCTAGTAACCTATGTATTTAAATAACTTGTTAGATATTTTTCTTTGAGTTACGTATCTAGGTGCAATTTTTTCTAAGCTTTTGCTATAGCTTTTGCTATACCAAATTTACGCCAGAAAACAGAAACCAATATTGTTTAATAGCAATACCACAAATTGTTCCATATAAAAAATACACAGCTTTAAACTACAGTCGTTTCTAAGCATTTTATATACCGACGTTGTTACCATTGACACGTGATCTCTATTTTTTGGACACTAAGGATCATATTTGTTTGTCTCTCCCAGTTTTATGTTGACCGAACCCGTAATAAAGCGTTTTATTATTTTCTGAAGAAGCGAAGCATTTAAAAACTGTATCCTGAATAAAAGTGACATAAACGGGGACGTTTTCTCGAGTTGATGGTCTTGATCGTGTTGCGAATTATTTGATGGTCCAGTTTTGTTGGTATTTCTCCTTTTTTTATCAAATTGTGGTTTGTACGTAAAAAACAGTATTTTGGATCTATTTTGTGATAATAAAAAATATGTTTCCACTCGTCTGAGGAAATAAAAGTAAGTAATAATTAATAAAAACTGATTTCCTTCAGCGGATCTTACGCCAAAAAGGTTATATGGCATATAATTTTATGAAATAAGTTTCAGTGTAACTCAAAATATGAACAAAGCCCTTTAAGCGTTGAACTTTTAATAAATTATGAACTTTAATTACGACATTACACTCCAGCTTGTGAAATTTTAACACACGATGAAGTTATTTGGCCTGTTAATGGGTAAAATTTTCAAGAAACACAGGAAAATCTTTAGTACGTTGAATTTCTGTAAGTATTTTCACATCGAATAATGGATACATGTTATAGGTAATATTATCATGACTGAGATTATACAGTACAATCTTAGATTACAAAATAAAAGACAGATGGAGCGTTGCCGAACTAAACCGAATGATTTATCGTCATTTTCAATGAAGCTATGTGTGCTGTCATTTCGCCGCTGCACTGTACGTACACGGTGCTTCTGTGTGCGTGTAAGGTTACCAGATATTGAAAAATTTCCCAAAATTTTCCCCGACTACGGAAAAAAGAGGGTTATGTTTTTCGAGTTTATGTATGTATGTATAATATTTCTTTGACACGCCCTGCAGTATAAACCGTTGGACCGATTTTGAGTTGTGAGGTTTCATTGCAATCATCTGAATTATTATGTTAGTGGCGGTAGTGACGTAGGCTATAATTAGCAGTCAAGTTTTAATTTTTATTTTAATATAATTTCGGGTTAGTGATAGTTTTTTTTTAATATTGTAAAAATTCTTTTATTACATAAAGTACCTGCCTACTAAAGTTATATTATATGAACAAAATAATTGTATTCAATTTTTAATTAAATAAATTACATAAAAAAAAGTTTCAAAATTAACTGTAATAATTATATTATTTTTTATTTTCATCATAACCATCATGGAGTTCACATAAATTAAATCGCTAGCGAAAACGACTATGACGTTTTTAAGCTTTATAAAAGTAACAAAATAATGTATTATGCTTATTAAAATAATCTAATAATGATCATGAACATTTAGTGCACTATACAAATAATCACATTCACGATCAAAAAATCCAACAGCATTACCTCGAAGATCTTTTAACCATTTTACCGTTTTACCCATAAAAATGGCAAATTCATTTTCAAAATACTGGCAGCATACGTTGAAGTTTTGTATTCCTTCCTATATGTAAAATTATTATTTGTATACAAAATTAAATAAGCCAAATAATCTACAGAGAACCTGTAAAACGATGATATTATGTATCTTTTTGTTTGTTTTCGGGAACAAATTTTACAGCGTTTTAATATCACAAGACAGCATTTTTTTACTAAAATTGCAAACCCTTTTTTGACGTATTGCATGACACTATATGCGCTATAGCACTGGTGCAGCGACGTATTTGCTTTTGATTTCGTATTTTCTTTGACAAGGGCGACGGGCGGTTGTCATGCTCCATCTGTACTTTATTTTGTAATCTAAGAGTACAATATTACCAAAATTGAAAATATATAATAAAAGTATGAATGAAATTTAAATTTTCAGGTATAATATGCATAATTTATTTAAATATCTTAAAAAGTGGGATTACATAGATGAGATAAAGCAAGGAAATTAATTTCTTTATAAGGAATGAAATGTGTAGTCATGAAAAGTCGTGAAGCGAGATAAAACCCGTCTAAAAAGGCATGAAAATAGTGTCTACATATATTTTCATTGAATGTATATTTCATAGACTTTATCATGTATATATTTATTATTTACCTTTATAACTCCTACTTATAAGAGGAAGTCTAAAAGACCTACCTCAAAAAATAATGTTATTTATCTATATCAATCTTAAATTAGCATTCCACGTTCATAGACATTGACATATTAAAGTTTATTACTTCCAATAGTTTATTACAGTACCTACTATAACCGTTGTGAATAACAGTAACTTCCTACGAACATTTTTTTTATTATTTGTTACTTTGAAAATATAATCACGGAATATTAGGCTATAGCAAGAATAGAAGCACGGCTATAGCTAGAAATAATATTAGCATTGTCTAGTGTTATTAATAAATTGTTTATGTTATCCAATAAACTGGCTTCAGATGTAAGTTTACTGTGACGTGTTATTAGTGTTATTAGATTTCAAAATTTTTTCACTTTGGCACACAATTGAGCAATAAAAAAAAAACAAATTTTCCTCTATATGTATACCTATTAGGTATTATGTAAAGACTAGAGAAATAGTAGAAAGTACATTATTATCTAGCATTGTACTCGTAATTAGAACATCTTGTTAAACGAGGGAAGACGCTAGATTCTGCTTGTTCAGTAATTAGACAGTATTCTGAGATAAACATTTGACAATATTACAATTACGCTGGGTTAAATACAAAGGAAGTGATAAAAGTTTTAAGTGTATGTTATCTTACGAAGGAATACCAAAATACACAATGATCAGCATGATTTTTTTTTTTCATTTTATCATCGGCTATATAAAAATCGGCTAGTAATAAATAATAACATATTCATCTATTCTAGCTAGGAATTGCATAGATTACCTAATTATTATCTTCCACAATATGATATATCTAACCATAAAATGATGATAATGTTCATTAATTTTCTAGTGCACTACACATGCATGGATTAACCTAATTTTCATAATTAATCTAAAAGATTAAAACCAACATGCCGCTATTAAATTAACGGCAATTTGGTTCAGTATGTATATTACCACAGTATTACAATATTATTATTACTATCTAAGCATCTAGTATCTATTCATGTTTCAGGATTAATTTATTTTCTACAGTAAAATACCGAAAGTTGCAGATTATAACTATTACCTATAAGTATTTATAGGCGATCAATTTGTGTAAATTTTATTTTCACAACAAGAGAAGAATCCTAATCTGTGTATGTAGGTATGTTCTAAATTTGATTAAAGTCAGGTTCATTTGGTTCGAAATCAGAATTTCACCATCATGACGTGAAAGAATAATAAAAACTAATGGTCCAAGAGCCCAGGGCCGCCAGACGTTACTAATTTCTGAGTAACGAAAAGTATCGTACAGAGTAGTGTTAGGGTATAGGTACTCTGAAGGTATGCATACCTGCTAGCTTGGGCCGGCGGCCAATTCACAGATACCAGGTGCTAAAGGTACATAAAAATATTGGTCACATTTCTTAAATTCTGAGAGCTGATTTTTATATATATTTTAAAAAATTGTATTAAAAATTAAAAATTAATATTGCCAGACAGTTTTCGTCGGCGGTAACTTCGCGTCCTTTCGCACTTAGTATACCAATAGTGGGACACCCTGTATGTGCAAATTAAATATAGATATTTTAATTACGATTGTTAAATAGGTTATTTGTAAGTTTTACAGAATTTAATGTCGTGTGCTTGGTTGAATGCGAGTTATTTTAAATTAAAGCACGCAAACGCTTGCTGTAATATATTTAAACCGTCTTAATACTATATTTATAACGAATAAATCACATTTTAGATCCGATAAAGCCCTATTATTTCAAAAGCTCTATCAAACTTATATAATATATTTTATTCCGTAGCACCAATCACACGTTAATTGAAATCACGTTTTAGATTAGGCAATAAAATAGAAAGACTATTCCTTTATTACTTTTAGCAATTTCTATTGAATATTAATATATTTTTAATAATATAATAGGTATCTTTTTCTTAAAATTTATCAAGGTACCTATTGGATCAACGATCACAATTCTTCAAACTAGAGCTCTAGCAATATCAATTTGAAATTGACTATGATTGAAATAAGATTACTTACATTAACGATATTTCAAACAACTATAGGGACATTATTCTCTTAGTGCTGATTTACACAGGGTCAGTAACTGACTACAAATTCGAGGCAAATCAGTGCTGACCCGAAAAAACCCTGTGTAAACAGATTTGAAGTCAGTACAGAGGCTTGAAGTCAGCGCTGAGTTGAATATTCCCACAC
Organism: Colias nastes; assembly: GCA_907164665.1. Lineage (NCBI taxonomy): Eukaryota > Metazoa > Arthropoda > Insecta > Lepidoptera > Pieridae > Colias > Colias nastes. The sequence goes on along the minus strand of CAJQZM010040248.1, from coordinate 4,240 downwards.
GAATATTTTAAAGTCAGTTGGCGCCCCCGGCCACCCGCGCACTCCCGCGTCAGCCAAATAAACCCCGTGTAAACAGACAAGTCAGTGCGTGTTTAGTCACTGCCGCTGCGTTGTAGAGTGACCACGTTTTTTTCGCTGGCGATAAAAATGACCCATACGCTTAGCGAAGACGAAACCATAAAATTGGTGCAATTATATGGCAAAAACGAGTGCCTTTGGGATATTAAATCCCTAAATCCATTTTCTAACCCATTGTCGTTTATTTTTAGTTATCTCATTTTCTACCATTTCTATTAACTCATTCAACAGCAAAATTGATAAATTTTTCAACAAATAATTAAATCGTCGTTTTAGTTGTTTTCGCGAATTCATTTTTCCCACTGACTTCACAAACGTGTGGTCACCGTGAGAAACGCACCACTACTACTTACTTCATGTAAACAGTTAAAGTCAGTCGCGGCGCCGACATTGGCGCTGCGACTGACTTGTCTACTGACCCTGTGTAAATCAGCACTAATTCTTATTCATTTTATTTCCACATGGGTGATATAATAATAATTCCAGAATTTAACCTATTTCCAAGGCAAAGTTATATGTCAGAGTAAATTAGCCTTTTCAGAAGACAATTTTCTTGTAACAGCTTTACGTAACTGTTAAAGTTTTGTCTGAAGTTGGTCCAGAATATGACAAAGTAACTATGTTGAATAAACAATAATTTCTTAATGTTCTTTACTTCGTTATATGACATAATAACTCATATTTTTTTCTTTTATGCTATATGTTTAGACACATGAAAAGGATCATTGGCGAGTTTTAAGCGATTTATAAACGGATAAATGACAGAAATTATAATGAAATACTATGCAGAAAAAATATTGAAGAAATATATAGGCTACTCACCCTCAAGAGCTTGAAACATTAAAGCACCAAGAATACTGTAAACCAATAAACACAACGCCAAGAAGAAATGCGTGAACCATTTCTTAGACCACAACTTCAACTTGTTATAAAACCAGAAAGCTGTCTTTTCACCAGCACTTAAACCACTTTTCGCGGTGTTCATTGTAAAGTCTTTAAATCCCTCGAATTGTTTGTATTACTTCATATTATGATTTGTATTTTCATCGATAATCGTGAAGGTGCGTGACGTCACCATTTTGTCAAGCACTAGCCTGACAAATTGTTTTCGTTTTCATCGTTAACTAAAAAAAGGTTTCTATGCTCTAAAAATAATTATATTAATTTATTTTTGCATTTTTTTTACGAATTTGGTTTAATTTTTCGCTTTAAAAAATAACAGTTTACATAATATAAATTTTATTGTAAATACCTACTGGTTAAAAATAATATTTGAATATAAGTAAAAATATGGAGCTAAAACAATTGGTACATTAAATAGCGTTCTGCGTCCATTACTAGCAGGTATCTAGAAAAACAAATACAAATATAATACCGAAAAAATCGTATTTAAACCTGTAAATGGTGTATACATTCAGATTATATTATCTTCTTGTAAATTAATATCTTAGGCATTGAATAGGACACCATTATTGTATCTTTACGGGTTTCAATCTCAAAATTACCACAAAATGCAACTGTGGAAAAAAAACAAACAAAATTCACCGGCTGAATTGACAACCTCCTCCTTTATTTTTGAAGTCGGTTAAATATCAAAAAGGTAACAGCCCTATCGCGTTAACAGTGCTTACGTCATAATTTCATCACAGGGGCTTAGTTTCCTAACTGTATGTATCTGTCAAAATTAATTTTTGACGTGACAACGTCTTATAATTCGATAGAGCCGGCTGCACGCACGAAAAAACATGACTCATGCGGCGTTACCTCGCTCTGAGGCGTTCCGTGTAAGGCTTGAAGTGCAAGCGAGAGCGCGGAACGAGCGACAAAGAAGCACAATCGGCCTTAAGACGTTGTCACGTTCAACTATCATCAGTAAACCGACTTTACAGACAACCAATTTTTTTGTTACTTTTCGTACGAACCTTTCCACTCATAACTTAATAATTTCTATCATACTGAAATTTATAATTTGTAATTGGGCACTAAAATATGGTTTAATTATTATTAAAAAATTTTACAAGACTGAACTAAAACATAAATTCAATGGGCCTGTGATATAAAACCGCGAAAACATTATGTGCGCGTTAATACTCATGACGAGATTTTAAATATGTCTGGGGGATATTTGGCCCCTAGAATTTGTCTGGCTGCATAGAAAATAATAGTGTTAAAATAGTTTCTAAAATATCACATACATATAAAAATCAAGACTCAGACTGTAAGTAAACTTACGTTATTTTTTGCAGACTTTAAAGCGTCTGGCGGAAATTACCGCCGACTAAAACTGTCTGGCAATATTAATTTTTAATTTTTAATACAATTTTTTTAAATATATATAAAAATCAGCTCTCAGAATTTAAGAAATGTGACCAATATTTTTATGTACCTTTAGCACCTGGTACCTGTGAATTGGCCGCCGGCCTAAGCTAGCAGGTATGTATACCTTCAGAGTATACCCTAACACTACTCTGTCTGATACTTTTCGTTACTCAGAAAATAAGTAACGTCTGGCGGCCCTGGGCTCTTGGACCACAATCTTATCATTGGGGGATGAAAAATAGATGTTGTCAAATTCCTACCTACCCGATATGCACACCACATAATATTATCATGAGAATTGATTAAGCCGTTTCGCGGGAGTTTAACTACAAACACTAAACGAAGCTAGGAATAAAGTCTTTCTCTAAGTTCTTATCTATGTAAGAAATTAGAATTTCACCATCATATTGTGAAAGAGTGATAAAAACTAAGGTAAGCAGCCATTTATTGCCAAACTACTTAAAAATATAACTTTTTGTTCAAAAGTACGTATTTGATCATCAAAATTGACCTATACTTAATCATAGCCTATAATCATATTATAATGTTAATATAGATTTCTTTATTCACATTATAGGCTATGATTATAATATGTACAAAAACTCCGGAACATTTAGCTTTTAATGCTTATCTGATAATATTATCCGATATCCTAACTACACAATAGTTTGAATAACTCATCAGTTAATCATTTGTGAATAAACAAACAAATCAAAGTGCCTATTAATAATGCAAACCTAAAGAAGTTTAATTTCATTAAGAAGTTTTAGAATTTAATTAATATGTACTAACAAATGTGTAAATTATTTAAAACCTCATAATAATCATTTGGTACTGAATTTATATTAAAAATATAATTTATATCCAAAATAATTATAGATATTTTAATTACGTTTAAAAAATAGGTTATTTGTAAGTTTTTCAGAATTTAATGTCGTGTGCTTGGTTGAATGCGTATTAATTAAAGCACGCAAAAGCTTGCTGTAATATATTTAAACCGTCTTAATACTATATTTATAACGAACTAGGTTTCCGCCCGCGGCTTCGCCCGCGCAGTCAAGGAAAAACCCGCATAGTTCCCGTTCCCGTGGGATTTCCGGGATTGCGTCATTTTCCCGGGATAAAAAATAGCCTATGTCCTTTCTCGGGTATCAAAATATCTCCATACCAAATTTCATGAAAATTGGTTCAGTAGTTTAGGCGTGATTGAGTAACAGACAGACAGACAGAGTTACTTTCGCATTTATAATATTAGGATGGATAAATCACATTTTAGATCTGATAAAAGCCCTATTATTTCAAAAGCTCTATCAAACTTATGTAATATATTTTATTCCGTAGCACCAATCACACGTTAAGTCAATCACCTTTTTCATTAGGCAAGAAAATAGAAAGTACACCTTTTTTCATTAGGCAAGAAAATAGAAAGTATACTGATTTATTAATATTATTTGCCATTTCCATTGCATATTAATTTAAATTGTATACTATTATTTTTATTGTTAAAATATATCGACGTACCTAATATGGCTCAAGGATCATTTATCAAACCAAAGTTCCAGCAATTTCAATTCAATTGAAACACTAATAATTATAATAACGATATTTCAAACAATTATATGGAAATTATTATTCCCTTATTCTTATTCATTCTATTTCATGGGTGATATTATAATAATTCCATAATTTAACCTTATTTCCAAGGCAAAGTTATATGCCAGAGTAAATTAGCCTTTTCAGAAGACAATTTTCTTGTAACAGCTTTACGTAACTGTTAAAGTTTTGTCTGAAGTTGGTCCAGAATATGACAAAGTAACTATGTTGAATAAACAGTAATTTCTTA
>CAJQZM010040247.1:5702-31742 GCA_907164665.1 Colias nastes | reverse complement strand
ATATAAATATTTTACAATTTTAATCTTTAGGAAAAAGAGTACATAGTGTGATTGAATAATTTAAAATGCGCTTCAGTAGGTACAGGTTGTTCGGAGCTGTCGCTGGTAAATCGTTTCGTATGTAAAAGTCCCTGGAGAGTGTCAGTAGATAAATTATTGCGACTAGAAGTTTTTAATAGATTAACAGCAGAAAAGAGTCTCTCAACATTAGCACTACTGTGTGGAAGCACATGGTTATCAAGTAAAGGTTATCGAGTTGGTTATCGAGTAAAGGTTTTAATATATTATTTTTGCAAAAATAAAATAAAATTTTCGATAAATTAAAAAAGTTGGTAGATTTTTCATCCAAGGTATTGTCTGGCTAACGAAAGATGAGACTGGAAAAAGGCGGCAAATTCAAAAAATCAACATATGGCAACTTAGGTTATAGTTGGAAATATATTTTTAATACTTTTATTTATTATTTTCTCTTACGAGCAAAAAAAAAAACAACAAACTCTTCATCTTTATAATATTGTTTTATGTAATATACTTAGTACAGTTAAGTGATACAGATAGACAAAAAAGAACACCGAATGAAAGCAAGAAAAAACAATAAAAATACAATTAAAGTTTGTTTAATCAATCTAAAAATTCAACCGCGAGTGAATAGTAAGAATCACTATCATTATCTCTGACTCTTATTATGAACCCTTCCATTTCTGCAGTTATTCCATCTCGTTTTTTATACTATCTTCAACACGAATAACATGGTCCGGTCATAGAAGAAATCTCGTCAAGATACTGATTTTGTGTCTTTAAACATTTTGAACGAAACAGATCATTCAATTTTTTTTATTGTTGCTTGAATAGTTTATAACTGGACTATTGGTATCATCCATGTTACCTGCAAAATAATAAATATTAAACAATGCAATCAAAATGAATAGTATCAAAATATCAAAGTCACACTTAACAATGCATTGAGATATTTCACGTAAACACTCTTGTTTTTCCTTGAAAACTACATCTCTTTCAACTTGTTTCTTTTCAAATTTACTAATCATAGTAAAAAGAACCTTTTTTAAGTCGCATTTCAATGTTTTCGTCTCGTTTTCAATTTGAAATCACTAAAATCGCGGAAATAATTTTCACTTTGACACATCAACAACTCAGGTTTTAATGACAATTACGTAATTATAAGTGTTGCCATATAAATTTTCGAAATAAAAAGCCAGTCTCATCTTTCGTTAGCCAAACTTTAGTAGATTTGTAAAAAAGGTTGAAAGTAGGTAGATCTACCTAAAAGTTGGTAGAGTTGGTAACACTGGCTCGTGGCCACATATTATAGTTCTGTGCTCGTGGCTATGTTTTTGAGACGTAGGCCGGCCACATACATCAGTTTTCCTGATACGATTTCCTGATCCGTTTTCCGAATCCGGGCCTCCGAACGCAGTAAAGCCGGCCACATACATCAGTTTTCCTGATACGATTTCCTGATCCGTTTTCCGAATCCGGGCCTCCGAACGCAGTAAATTCATATAAAAGTAATGAATGTCACACACATTCGATAACTTTTGTCCACGACACAATAGATTTTCTATTGTGTCTGTGATTCCGGGGCCTGAGTTATTAAACTATTTATCCGATAAAAAAAAATTTAACATTATTTGTTGCAAATTAAATTCTCTACAACTTTGGTCCAGTAAGTTTTTGTTGTAGAACTTTAAATAAAAAAGTTATAAGTGAGAATGTTCATTAATAATTATTAGAGTTATTTATATTTTTCAAAAAAAACTTTTTTTTATCATTTTACGAAGAAATGATATCAGACCATTTTTGTAGATTGTATTTCGAGGAACAACATTTATAAACGAAATTCATGCTTCTTCCAAACGTGTGCCTATATAAGGCCGGCCACATACATCAGTTTTCCTGCAGCGTTCGGAGGCCCGGATTCGGAAAACGGATCAGGAAATCGTATCAGGAAAACTGATGTATGTGGCCGGCCTAAAGGCCCCAGTACACAATGGCCCATGTTGACCCATTGCCATTGTGTACACGGGGTAATTGTATATGATGGCGGGCAAGTGTCTTTCGTGGCGCGCAATCGGGGAGTTGTCGGTTTTTTGGGCACACTTCAAAGGATTCGTGGCGTCGCGTGGCCTGTGGTGTTCACACAATGGGCCATTGTTTAGTTCGTCACCGACCGCTGGGGTATCACTTTTTTGTTGCGTGCTAGAACTAGAATTTTATTTTTATATTAAAATATAGTATTTGATCGCCTAAAATGTCAGTATCGTGGAGCAATGAAGAAACTTTCAGGTTTATTGATTTTTATCAATCTGAGCCCTGTACATCCATCGCAAGTGGCTTGACAGGCAGTAATGAGACATGGGCCATTGCCCATTGTGTGAACAGCAAGTGATCGTGGCCTACAGTTGTGCATTGTAAAGCGTGGCCTCTCACAGGCCATTGTGTACTGGGGGCTTAAACATGTGAATGTATGCCATCCTTGTTCTTCTGTTGATATTTTGTGTAAGTAAGAGCAGTAAAGATATAGTTTACGACGTACAATAATTGTAAAAAATACGTCAGAGGGTATAATCGATCTCCAGGAGCAGGCGACATAGGTAGATGCTCAGAGGGTAGATGCGTTTGACACCGCGCTCCTGGAGAGTTTGCCACAGACGATAGGATTAGCTGTCATCTGTTGTTTTTGATATTGATTTTTAATTAAATGAAGACTAGCAAAACAAAAAGTGTTTAATACCGGTTATATCTTTAGTAATTCACTAGTTTTTATACGAAAACGCATCTAGGCTCAAGTGAATATACTTGCTTCAATCGCTAAGAAAAGATTTATAATTAAATCGTACTTTCATCACACACAACATGATTCCCGGAGAAATATTTGCAGAAGACATGATGAGTACCATCATACGATATGGCTTGTATATTGGAGCAGCTTTTCAACTTGTCTGCTTATTAGCAAGCGTTACCCTCACCGACGACCAGAGTGAACCGTATCCTTATGAAAAGGTAGTTAATGCTATTTATTACAATCATTCAAGTTTCAACAACTACAAAGAATCTAAGCTATTGAAGCTATAGAATTAAGTTTAAGTAATTTACTCAATTAATATCTACATATTTGCTATATATAAAGGATATGATATCTCTATGTATGTAGAATATTTTCATTATCATTTTACTTTTCATTCATTAATAGGTTGCTGGTCTTACTATTGTTTTCCAACTCAATAATACATTAGAAAAATTCAAAATATATGCCATTATTACTTACCTATACCTTAACATAATTATTTTAAGTATCTTGTTCAGAATTGTTAAATTATTTGATCATAGAAAATAATTACAATATTTTCATGAAAATTTTGTTTTTCAGACTTACACAGACAGTGACGAGTGCAGCTCTGAACAGTCATCTCCGGGACACAGAGCCACTATATCTCGTGCTAGACGCCATGATAAGAAGAAACGACGATAAACTATGTAAAAGCAGGGAATGGTAGCAATGAATGGTTAGATGTTTGGAATCAGATTACTGTTTCTTTCTAAGCCATAGTATTATTATTAGTATTCAATTATTAACTTTATTTTCTTTTATACACTACTTGAGGATATTGAGGAAGTTTTTTAGAAATTCCTTGACTATTTGGATTTTTTCAGAAAATATGAAGTCTTTTTTTTTACTCAAGATAGGGAAGCGTTTGACCACAATCTCGCCTGATGGAAAGCTAAGATGAGGTCTAAGATGGTACGCGCTTCCCTAGTAGGTACCGGTTCACTCTTCTCTTGAAGACCCCCATATTGTACTCGTCAGGGAACACAGATTCAGGAAGCGCATTCCAGTCCCTTGCGTTTCGAATGAAGAAAAGTCTAAAATAAAATGTTTGTAATCGTCTTAAATCTATAATATTAAAATACCATTATAATTAGTATCGAAACATTTTAATGTATGTTGATATTTAATTAATTTTATAGTTTTTAGTAGTTTTATACATTCCTTCTCTTGCCTGTGTATTAGTAGATTTGTAAGCTTAATCTGTTTTATAATAAGCAATGTAATACTCAAGATGATTGAATACATGAATTATAAGTAATCTCTCATGCCATAGAAAATAATTGTGGTTCTTGTAATGCATATGAGTTATTGGCATTATTAAATTTTGAATTACCTACATGTAGGGTATCTTTCTTAATACTCAGATGATAAAAGACTTAGCTACATTTAAGACTTACCCTATACCTATTGACTAATGTATTCATGGAGAAATTGACTTTTTGTGTGAAAATTATGTTTATATATTTAACAGCAATGCTGTATTTAGAGAAAAATAGAAATACAGTAAATAGCAATATTGTGTTACTATTATCTTTTATTTACTTTATAAAGTAAAAAAAAATAATAATAAATTATTATTATCTCTGGTAACTATGACCAGTAGATGGACTGTATTGTAATACCTATTATTTATATTTTGTATGAGACTACGAAATCTTTTATCATTTTTTACACCATTATTTTGTAATTTCATTTATTATGAGGCATAATAACTACTCAATAAAATGATTTCTTTTTAATCATTGCATTTTTATTACCTTCAGTATTCCAATAAAATTTCAAATACGATTTTCTTAAATTATTATTCAATCTGGTGAATATTTAAGAGAATAATCCATATTTTTGGAACATTACTCTGCCATCTAGTATCCAAAATAAATATCTCTTAAAATTCTTTGAGTCAAAACCTACCTACATTTTAGGGCTGATTTTTCAATCCTTGGTTAAAACTTACCCGTCTATATTAAAATGTCACATGTAAACTGTCCAATACGGGCAATTAGATTACATTTTTGAAATTGTAGTAGGTATAATACGTTATTCGACGAATAAGTTTTAACCAAGGATTGAAAAATCAGCCATAAAACTACTATGTATTGGACATATGTATCACACATTTTAATTTCAATTTTAACAGTTTAATTTTAATTTATTCTCATTCTCGTTTAGCTGTTTGATTAATTAGGATTATTGAAATGAAATATAAATTATTTTCAAAAGCCTTTATTTTTCGGACTAGAAATTTAACAGCATTATTATTGTTATTGCTTTTTCTTACATCTAAAATCTAATAAAATCTCATAGAATTACTCAACATTTTGTACAAGGCACTTAAGTACAACATATAAGGCACTGTTTTTATTACATTAGTGTATATCAATTAGAAATAAAATATTTAAAATTTTGTATAAAACTGTTATAAAATTATTAAGTAATATAATTATATTTATTATACAAAACAATATGGCACGTGCGTTTGGCATATACAATATATTATCACTATTTTCTTTAAATTATATTGTGACAATCCACTTGAACTTCACTTATAAATTTTCTGCTATTTTGTCTACATATAATATTATGAATATCAAGGTTAAATTTTAACAAATATTAAAGACAATTGTCACGTATTTTTCATTTCAGATTTATTGAATCAATCTTTATAAGATGTTATCAAACTAAGCTGTAAAATTACATTTTTATAATTAAAAGTGTGAAGTTAGGTTGAAAATTAAACGGACAAAAAGGAACAATACTCAATTAAAATTATTATGCATCAAATCCATATTTCAAATATGTACTTACTTTTTATTAATAGGAAATATTTTATTTATATTTACGACCAATTACAGTTTTATAATTTCATAACTGTAGCCAATTTAAGAACGAAACATTATGTTAAATTCATTAAAGAATAATTTCTTAAATAACATATAAAAAGAAATCGGTAAAGAAATTTATATATTAGGCAAGTATACATTTTTAGCTCATATCCTTCTTATATCAAGAATAAGGAAACCCTGTTTCATATATTTTTGGTTTCGTTCCTAATATTATAAAATATCATCTCATTACTAACGCACTATTATAACAATCGTAAATCAAAATGATCATTTCAATATATTTTGCTACATCTTCTTTACATATATCATCAATCATCAATATAAATAGATATTGAACATCATCCGTCTTGTTACAAAAACATAAATAAACCTAGTTTAAACCCAGACTATAGAGCCATGGTTTAACTTTAGTACAGAGGTTTAAACTTGTCCTTATCCTTGTCTATGGTTTAACCATAGAGATCTAGAGAGATGCCAATCGCTTGCGCTGAGTACGAAACCGTGTCTCATAAAAAAATTACGCACACAACTGCAGTAAACAAAATCAAAACAATACTTCGCGTTGTGTGCGTGTCATCACACAAAAATATGAGAGCGACTATTCGTTCGCACACTAGATTGTAAGGGACGTACGTATACAGCACCGCTACAGTTTGTTCTCTTTTTGTACATATTGCTGCGACACCGGCCCCGCCCCCTAACCATATCTCCCTTTAGTTTCTGTGATCTGTGGGTTTAACGCTAAGTCATGTTTTGTAATAACACTTTTACTTAGACCATGGCTAATGGCTTTAATACTTTTTTGATCCGGTTTGTAGTTAGTCCATGTTTTGTAATAAGACGGTATAGTTAGGTTAAATTATAAAAATTAAAAAACTTAAATAATATTAGTAAACATATAATAAATTATATATCTTTTATTGTATAATTTATATGTTGTAAATATATTAATTCATCATAATACTTTTGAATAACAATAATAAATATAACAAATTACAAAAACAGCACCGAGGTGAGTTTATGCGAATACTGAATGCTTTGTACCTGATAAATGCATTTTTTTTCCAAAAAAGCAAAAAAAATTAGAACGTCGTTAAACTATGCGGCTGGATTGCGAACAACAAATCGTTGTTAGACAAAAACTGTTTATACGCGTCGGCCTTTTTAAAACATATCGTCACGCAGCACGATTTATTTTCGCGCGACGACTTTTTAGTATCCGATTTACAGCACGTTTTATCTGTATCGCACGAACAGGTTAAGTTTTTTAAACTGTCCGCTACACTTGCAGGCGTGTGGTCGTCACACTCGTGCGTATAAACGCCGAATTCTTCTAAATTCGTATTATTATGCCGTTTGTGATAGTCTAAGAACGTATTGTGATTCGTATCTGTCGCTTTACCGCAGCCGACCGCGCACTTCATTTCCGCATGATCGCATTTACAATCGACGCACGAACATTTATCGTCGCAACGATCTTTTTTATCGCATGTCGTGCAATCGTTGTTCGGATCGCATTTACATTCGACGCAAGAGCAAATGCCCGCGTCTGCCGCTAACTGTTCTAAGGCGTTTCGTTTTGGTTTGCCGAATATGTTTTCCGTTCTTACTACGTACATGTCTGAAGGAGGTTCGTTGTCGAATAGCAAAGTGTCTTCTAGCGCAAAATCTGTATTGAATAAAACTGAATTGGATGGGTTTATTTCAATATTGTGTTGCACTTTCGATGGCGGTGGTGTGTTTAGTGTTCTATCGTCATTGAGAGGTTCGGGGTCTTTAAGGAAATCTATTTCAGTACTGAGTTTTGGTTCTAGATTGATCACGAGTTCGCTGTCATTGAATACTTTGTCACTAACATCGAGAATGTTCGGCGTGTCTAAATCGAAAGAGCTTTGAGATATTAAATTAGCTGTTGGCGCTTCTGAATTAAGGTCTATGTAACTTTGCATGTGTGTAGGAACGAATGTCGCTAGAGTGAATATGTTTTCTGGTGTTTTTTCTTTAATGCTAACTGGAGTTTCTTGTATTGAAGCCGCTAACGCTGTGACGTCAATCCAAGGAGCTTGTAACTCTACTTCATTTGCGAGTGCTAATTGCATTGCTTTCGGTTTAATTTCCAACTTATCACTTAAAGGTATTTCAGGGACCCAATTATTCTTCTTTGCTTTATCATCGAAGGGGAGTAGATCGATGTTTGTTAGGTCGTAATTAATGTTAGTGTCGTTAAATTTGTTAGTGGCGTTGTCGAAGAGTAGTTCTGTAATGTCTACGTTATTGTTAGAGAGATTGGTCATGTCTTCCAAGCTGCTGTCTGTGGAATTAGATTCTGTGGTGATTCTGCCGAAGGATTCCAGGAGACTGTCCCAGTTCATTGCTCGAGGTGGTTTCGTGAGCTCGTTTTCTGTTACCTCAACTGTAGGCGCTTCTGTGTCGATCTGGAAGGAATAGACGTGGCAATGAGAATACAAATCCTAATAACCAATAACTAGTTGAACCATGAAAAAGCGGTTTAATTATTCTCTGAAAATAATACTTTTTGATAACACACAACTCGTATATTATGCAAAAGTTTATAGAAATGAGAGTTTACAGTTGATATAGATCTATATCGCAAGGTCAACTGTAAATTGACTTTGAATCTTTGTTGATACAAATTTCCAAATAGTTACAGAAAAAAATATTATCTAATTGTGCACCGCAGGAAAACAATACACATATTACTATGACCTTTAAAAATAACAAACTATTTTTTTATAACTACCCACCTGTTTCTGTAAAAGCGGCTTGAAAGTAGGCGTGGTTGGTTTCACAGTGTGCGTCCGTCCATGTGCCTTCAAATGATGCGACGCTGTGAAAGACTTGCCGCACCCTTCTGTTCGACATCTGTTAACATTTTAAATAATAAATAAATATAATTGTTAAGTTATCCAAAAGGTTAGAGAATGTTGCCAACCTAAATAATTAACGATTATATTATGACAGTTAATTAATGCGTAAGTTATAAAATGAAAACTTTACAGTATCATACATTATCACAACGATAATTTAAACTTCAGTTTTTTTAATTCGTCGTTTAATAGGTATTCATGTAATAATTAATGTTAATTATTATTTTTCAGTTTTTGTAATTATATCTATAACATGTAGGTTTATATCCCAGTTATAAAAATGTTTTTCCCCTACAAATGTTCACAATTTTTGTAATTTAATCCGTGCCATAATCAACCTATAGAAACTTTAAAATAAAAAGTGTACAAAATAATAAATACACTGCATGTATTGTATATGTAATGTTTCTTTGTAAGTTATTGTACATAATATATTAAAATATTTGCACGTACTTATAAGGCCGCTCCTGTGTGTGTGTTCGTATGTGTTTCTTCAAATCGCTGAGGGTCGTAAAGAATTTCGTGCATTTGTCCGCCTTGCAATTAAATGTGTCTCCGCTGTGCAGTCTTTGGTGTGCCCTTAACCTGGAATTATTTAGCTAGCTTTAGACCGCGGTTTCGCTCATAATTGGCTTATGTGCTACTATAGACTATAGAGTATGGCAAATTAGAAGTTAGAGTATTATAGTAGACTGGAAGCTGAAAGGACAATCGACTGGAAGCTAGTTGCAGTCGCTTGTTATAAAAAACTGTTGCTAATCCAGATTGTGATCAAATTTAATTGATAGCCTACTTGACGCTTTTTAATATTTTCATACATTATTATATCTCCTATTAACTGAAAGATAAGCTAAGAAGTAAGAATTATCCAGAAACGACCACTTCTAGTGTTACAAGTGTTTATGGGCGGTGGTGATCACTTAACATCAGGTGGCCCACCTGCCCCTTTAATTGCTCTGACATAAAAAAGAAAAACTGTAACAGTAAGAAGTAAGACAGTAGTAAGTATATCAATTTGTGAGTCATAAAATATATCATGTATAGTGAAAAAGTATTTTGTATGTTAAAATACAAGTAGTAAAGGGATACGTTGTATAACATAAAATTACTATTTCCTTGGTTGCGTTATTTTCCCTAGGCGTATTATGTGTTTATATAACTCCTTAGTATTCTGAAGCTGTCTCATATATTTGCATTTAGTGCAACTCAAATACCTTAGGGACCTACGTTGTGTGTGATCAGATCTATAATAGCAACTGGAAAATGTATGCCATCGTAATTAGATAGTGAAAACTTCCTTTGTTATTTAGTATCCTTTTATAAGCTTCACTATGAATTATAATGAAAAATATTTTTAAGCTAAGTTTTGATCGCCATTTTCATTAAACTTAAAATGCTAAACAAAATGAATATTTAGGACAGTAAATCTGGTTTAGTAGTGGTCTATTATCCAGAGCAGGATAAAAATTGAAAGAAAGAAAGAAAATACGTTTATTTGGCAAACAGTAAGACACAATCTATACTTATAATAAATCTGTAGAGAGGCCAATTCTGTACATAAAATATATTTAAAAAAAAACTATGAAGGGGTGATAAGGGATCGCTACTGATGCCAAAAATGCAATCAGTAAAATTTTTGTCTGTCTGTCTGTCTGTCTGTCTGTCTGTCTGTATATTCGTTATAGATACAAAAACTACACGACGGATTTTAACGAAATTTGGCACAATTATTCTTCATACTCCTGGGTAGGTTATAGTATACTTTTTATTACGCTACGATCAATATGAGCAGAGCAGTGAAGGGAAATATTGGGAAAACGGGAGAAGTTACTCCATTTTTTAAGCTTCCGTCGCGTGTGCAGCCTTAATGGTTAAAGCTACATGGAAATCATGTACGAAACAAATGTTCTTAAATTATTATTATTATTATTATATAAAAATAAATTCCTAGACAGCATATGTCTATCTTTTAAAATTGACTCACAATAACACGTGACTTCAATAGCTTAGCAATTCGGAGCTTTCTGATTATATCTGTCTACTCTTACGTTTACAACACTCTCACTCATCCCTAATTAAAAAAAGTTAACATTATTACCTATTCAATAAAAAAAAAAAATCATGTAAATCGGTGTAGAAACACCAAAGTTATACATGAAATACGCTATAAGTCATCGCGCGTGAATACAGAATCATGCAGCCATAAGGATTATTTTTGTGTATCAGTTGCCGCGTTCGACGCGCTTCTCGGCGGGAGCTATAAAAAGGCGGCGGGTCCGCACCCGTTTCGCCCCGTCCGATTAGGGCCCTTCTGGCCTCCTCCACTCAAGCGACAGCTCAAGCCGAGGTTCGAGATCCCCGTCAAGGGGGGACGCCCTTGTGCATGTCGCTACCAGGGTGAACCTTCAGTTCACCCCCGCGTCCGCGTTAAAATGTAGAAGCCCTTCTGGCTAACATTGAGAGACACCACACAAAAAAAAAAAAAAAAAAAACACCCGTTTCGCGTTGTCACGGCATCACGTGTGAACGGCTGAACCGATTTCGATAATTCTTTTTTTATTATATTCCTTGAAGTACGAGGATGGTTCTTATGTAGAGAAAACGTAAATTTATACCACGGGCGAAGCCGGGGCGGACCGCTAGTACATTAATAAAAGCAAAAAAAAAACATACAAAAACAAATGAAAAACAATAAAAATAAAACAGATTGGAATTTTTAATAGTGTATCATGTTTTCGTATGGTATGCAAAAGACTAATGTTATTAAATGTTTTGAGTTGAGTTTTCTTTTTTGCAAGATTGCAGCAGTTAAGGCAGATATATTAATTTTTAATTTTCATACTCTATCAAAAAAAATACATGTAAAGATACGAGTTAAAGCTAGTTTTAAAATTGTACAACCTGTCTTTTATAAGAGTATCAACATCTGGCATATTTGTCACTTAAATAGAAACTCCGATAAATATCAATACAGGACCAGTGCCAAATACCTTCTTATATGTGATCATTACATTGGCACTATGCGTCTACCGTTGAATACCTTCTTATCGACAATTTGTCAGATGTCAATCAAAGTACAGAGTATACTGTTCAACATCAAACAGGTGTATTTATTTAAATGAAGACACAAGATAGGTAAGTTTATTGCGCGATTGAGTTGGTCTAGATTTGGATAGGTAGATAGGCAGTCGCGTAGCGTGTACGTGGGCCCCGTGTAAACATTTGATGGGGCCCCTAAGTTTTCTGAAATTGAGCCCCCATTAGACTGGGGCCACGTAAAATTGATATGGCATATACGATACAATACAATAAGAACTAAAATAATATTCTAGTATTTTTCTAAAACTTCTAAAATTTGGCTGTATTTATGTCTGCTACTTTCGCATAACTATCGACGTAGGTGTATGTCGAAACTACGAAGCTACTATATAGGTACATAATATATCTACTACCTATAGGTACCAAAAATGTCACTTAAAATTAATTTATTATTTTCACATCTTAATTAATTAACTGTTATTCAGAAAACACTGATTATATCGCCGCTAACCATTAATTTTAAAACAGCCAACAATATTTCACACCCTGTCAGCTAAACCTTTAGAAAATAAATTACATAATCAATGGAACTAAAAATAGATTAAGGGAAAAATGTATACGACGACCGCTTATTTATTATGTAGCAAAACTGTGGTTTAGAAATAGTTAAATTATTGCTCTCCAAATTGGAGTTTTATGTCCATGCGGTAAGGATTAAATTCGATACCCAATTAATCATTCTCGAAAGCTCATAGATATTGGCAGGTATCCAGAGAGTCATAAATCGAAATTACAGGCATGTTGTTTAGAAACTCATGTATTTTAAACGAAAACAATTCACTCTTTGTGCGTTACGAAATTATATGAATGATTAAAGCGGCCAAGTGCAAGGTTGCTGATAAAATAGATCTTTTTACTACATTATGTCCCAGTATTATTTGTTATCGATTTTTTTATGTAGATTAAAGAATGATATGGAAATTCGTTTGTATGTATAAGTGTCACGATTAAACCGCTGTACATATTTGGATGAATTTTGATAGATAGATAGTTTATGTATTTGCAGAATAGACATTTTGTAACACGCAAAAATTAAATCTGAATAAACAGATGATCGAAACAAATTGTTAAGCTAGTCAAAATTTAAAGAATAACAAAACTTAATTAATTATAGCCAGGCATATTAAAACTAGACTGAAATGCTTGTATTCCTATTAATATGAATATATCTTAACAAAGATTCCTATAATTTATACCAATATTCTTGACGCAATTTTTACAATTTGGAACTATGCCCTACAATCACGGCCTACAATATTGCCACTGCTAGACATGTCATAATTTTTCAATTACATGTGTCCTACATTGTATGTCCGTATATTAATTTTAGATATTAAATGCGAAATAAAAATTTCATATATTTTTTAAAACAATATCCCTCTTAAAATTATTCCTATAATTTTATATGCAAAATGAGGTACAGGATAATTGGAAATAAAATTATTTTTTCCTCCATACTTTCAGTTATTTTTTCCTTAATTCAGTATGTGATTCAATATCAATTATTAATCAGAGTGCAAAGCAAAACTGCTTTCTCTTTGAGTAAATTATGAATCACAATAATTTAACATAACACTTCAAATAAACACTTCTTGATATAGGTCTACCAGAATCTCATGGCATATTTATATTTAAGAAATAAAAGATTTTCATGTGGCAACTTATTTGACAACTATCAAATTGGTTGTCAAATTATTTGTCTTTTTTGCAGTTGATGAATAATTTTTAGGATTTTGTCTAAAAAATCTTCGAAAATGTCGAAAAAGCCGCTGCGATCACAAGCAAGAGGTGTTGTTTAAAATGTGTATAGAAAAATATTCGATGAAGAAGGGTCAAACACATCACAATTTTCAATTTTGAAGATTTTATTGGTAAATTGGACTTACCCGTTTTGATACTTTAAATTAAAAATATTATAAGTAGGTAACTATAATATTGTTTGTTGATTACAATATAATTTTATGAAAACTTATTACAGGAGTTTCAAATACGGCTATTCGTCAAGTCCAAGCTGCCCAAGTCAATTGTATAATGTGTGTATCTGTTAATACTTACGAAAATAAATATAGTTTTATTTTATTTTTATTTTATTTTATAAAAAAATATAAGCAATATAGTTTGATCTGCATCCATATTTTCACATGGCATAATGATAATGAATATACAAATATAGGTATGTGTAAATAATAATAACTATGTATTACCTATATAAATTAATATGTATATTATACATGTAAGTATGTACCTACATAATATTAAGTGGATATCTCATTATTAAGTACAGTATTGTTCACTTATGTAATGTGACTAATGATATTGAGGACAAAATAAAAAATAAGCAGTATCAAGATCGTTCAGTCCATTTTCCCTAGGGTTGCACACTCAAAATTTTGATTTCCCTAATTGCCATCAGATTCTGGTTTACCTATACTGGCTATAGTTAGATAACAAATCAAATTAGGTTGTGTGGTCTATCCTATTAGGCTAAGAAATCTATTTAATACCTTTACTCTATCATGCCTTCTAAATAAAGTCTCCATACCTGTATAGTGTATTAAATGCCTTATTACAGTTCCCCATGTCACATGCAAACGGTTTATCTTTGGTGTGCGCCCGCACATGTATCTTCAAACTGTATGACGTGAGAAATGCCTTGTTACACTGAGCCATTGGACATATAAACCTGTATTCGCCTGTAAAAACATTAAATAGTTATTAATAATAATAAAAAAGCAAATTAAAAACAAATTAAGTGAGCATCTGTGCTTGTTTAAAGACTACATTAAAATAATATTTAAACTCTAAGCAAATAACTAAATGAAAATCCGTAGGGTGATTTCAGTATTATAACGCTTGATAAATAAATTTATTTCTTTGTTCATATAATTTTAAAAAATATGGTAGGAGTTTTAAAGAATATTTTTTTACTTACAAAAGGTAATCCAAGGTAAAGCAGAGATAAAAAGAAAAATTACTAGATATGTATTTAAAAATATATATTAAGACAGTGATTGAAAATTTTAAAGCATTTCATAGCAGAAGAGCAGAAAATTCATTCGTTCTTATATCAAATATCATATCTATTTCTTATATCTTATAGTATTAAATGATAAATAATTACCTTTATGTGTCTTCATATGTGTTCTCAAGTTACCAACAGTACTGTATGTTCGTTCACAGCCCTCATATTCACACTTATATCTCGCACTATTATCCTCCGGCTTTCGTTTGTTTTTATCCATACTTGTCTTTGGTATTTCGATGGTTGGGCTTGATTGCTCATGTTGTCTATAAGTTGAGATTGGAATTTATTATCTGTATACTCTATTTATTTCATATAAAGGCTATAGTAATTGGAAATCAGATTTTATTTGCAATCAAAAG
The DNA here is from genome assembly GCA_907164665.1 of Colias nastes. Classification (NCBI taxonomy): domain Eukaryota; kingdom Metazoa; phylum Arthropoda; class Insecta; order Lepidoptera; family Pieridae; genus Colias; species Colias nastes. The sequence goes on along the minus strand of CAJQZM010040247.1, from coordinate 16,680 downwards.
GATTTAGGTAAATAGTGATTTGCATTATGCTTCTTAAAAAAAGATGATCAGCCAATCAAATATGCACATTGCACAGCATATAGGTAGGAAGGAGTTTTAATTTTTAAACTGTGAATGTAAATCTCTATTCCACTCATTAGATATTATATTTAAATTGTAGTAAAGCAGTGGCTAGTAATGTTTTATTTAAATTTTAAACAATTATATTTACATCACAAGATAACAGAAAAGCAGAGGATATTGTGTTAGGAAGTTGTTGTGGTTTTGTTTTATAGTATGTTATGAAGTGAAAAAACCATATAGCTAGTTCGTGACTGCAATGATTCAAGTTTATGTGTGAAAATATATAGCATTTGAAATGTTTTTTGTTATTTTGGGATTTAAAGCAAGAATGTTCCAAACCTCTTTTAATCAAACAGCTCTTATTATGACAATGTTCTTAGCAGCAACAATGTATTGGTTAGTAAGCCAAAACCAAGGCCATTATTGTGTTCCAATGCTTTACCAAGGAATATATACGGATTTTACCTTCCAAACATTAGTTTTATACCATTTGCATTAGAATATACTTAAAACCATAAGACGACACAAAATCAGTATATTCACATCACATCGTGATGGTAATGTACCAAAATAGAATGCCCAAAAAAGTCATTGTGGGATAAAGATCGCATAAGCAGAATTCGAACAGTGCGAAAGAGATAAAAAACCATATTGACAAACAGCTGATTCAAACTTTTAGCAAAATAATACACCGCCACTCTATAGAATTATCCCGAAATCATGTAAAGAAATGAACGTTTTAAATCGGAATTCACATATACCTAATGTGTTTGAAAGATTCATTACACTATCACTTACATTTTTGTTGCGGTTAATTTATCTTTCACACTGTCCTTGGGAATTATTTTGTTTTCCAATGTCACGGTAGTTCCCGCCGTTTCGTTTAGACAACGCGCCGAATGTGTTTCGAAAACTTTTTCAAGTATATTTGTGTTTAGGTCACTTGAGACTTGTTGTTTCAAGTTATTTGTTATTTTATTGACATAGTTATTATTTTCTAGATTTGAAGAGCCGCTGTCACCGAGCCATGCGGCCATGTTTGTTCATAAATAAATAATTTGACACTTGACACTTCTCTGGGTAGGGATGTTCCAAATATTATGTTTCAAATTATCGATTTTTTACAGAACTTTTTATGTACATAATATTTATGTAATTTATACATGTAATTCGATTATATTTTGAAATGTACATAATTATTATATATAGGTCATGGACGTATAAAAAAAGACGGACGGTATATCGCCTAAACATTGAGTGAAGCCTAGTAATGGCGGCGAAACATCCATGTGTGTGTGCCATGTTGCCATGGCAACAGCTGTCCTGATGACAATGGCGGCTGTATTTTTTTCTATAAATTTTGTCGTAATTATTTTGTCATTAAAACATAAAAGAAATAACTTGCTTCCCTGTGGAATGTAATCCCTTGTGTTTTGTTATTTAAAATTGTACTGTTGCGACACCATTTAACCACGCAAGACGGCATTTTAAATATTTTTTGTGAAACAGTGACGCAGTTAATCAGTCGGTAGTTCACGACGTAATGGCGGCCGACTAGCTTACTATGGTGAGAGTGTGTGCGTGTTTATTGTCTTTACACGATCGCTAGCTTACTATGGTGGCTTCACGTTGTTTGTTCGTAATACGGCGTCCGTCTTTTTTTATACGTCCATGATATAGGTGTTTAATTACTTGAAGTCCTTACGATATCTTTTAACTTTTAAGACCTGTATAATTAAAATATTTAAAATAATATTCACAAGATCCCGATTGTTGAATAAATTGAATAAATTTTCAATAAGATCAGCTTATAATTTTAAAATACGAAAAAATAACATTATCAGAACACATAGGTTTAGAGACCTTCATTTCAAAGAATTTTACAATTCACATTGAAGTTCAACATTCAACGAATAGATGTCGCTTATTTAAATTGTATCAGCAAAGAGAGAGCTTACAACTTTAAAGCAAAGTAGGTGCTTGCGCCCGCAGTGTATGCTCCCGACCGAATTCCCGTTATAATGATTAATGAAAATCACTTGTTGTCTACACGGGCAGTGCGCCGACCGCACGCCCTTCTATAACCGCGAATGTTTGATTTTTATATTCGGACAATTTTTTTGCAACGAACAGTGCAAGGAACTTATACTGTTTAAATTATTAGTGTAAATAAAATATTTAATATGTGTTTAAGAAGTTCTTTATTTTATATATTTGTGGTAAGTTATGAATACCTACATTTGCGTGAATTTATCGTGTTTATTTAGGTACTTCATTTTTGATGAAAGTCTGTACATATTTCTTAAATATTATGAAGAAAAGTGTGAAACTTCTATTTTTAAATTTCAATTATCTTGACTTAAATAATTTTGGTAATTAATAATCATGCATACCTAATATTTTCTTTATTTTTACTTGATTTCAGTAATAAAATAGATACATAATTAACCTTTAAAATATATTATAAGTTAAGTTTAGTTGAATTATTTTATTTTTATTTACTTTCAATAAAATAAATCAGTTTATATTTTTTGATTCAATTAAATTTTACATAATGCGATAGTGAACAAACATGGACAAAATAATTTGATAATAAATAGTCAACATGAGTGCCATATAATAATAAATTTCAAATAGCTTGATATCTTACGAGATTCACGCTCGACTGACTCATTGGTTATGCATTTAGAACGAACGGTTCAGGAAGATATGAAAAAAGGTCTAAGCTGTGGGTGAAGATATCATTCGTGTACTGTTATCCGCAAGTTTGCTGTCTAAACGCATTAACGTGTCATTAGTCGAAGTCGAAGGTTGCTGACCGATGATGTTTCTTCCTACAATTTAACTTGCGAACATAAAGACTCGTAAAACAACTTACACATTACTCCTGTAGAGCCGTATAATTATGCGGCAAAATGCAGCAAGAACATTGGAACTAAATCCTTCTTTGGAACTTTAAAATAAATAATTTCCTCTGATGACTACTATTTGCAGTGGAAAATGATTAAAAAGTAATCAGCTTATACGTATTTTTTTTGTATAATAAAATTGCAGTCAACTTCTAGTCTTCAGTCTAATATCTTAATATTTATAGTTCTAAAGGACAGTATAAAAGTGCTATTGTGAAATTAAGAATGTAAACATTCTCTCGTTATAATTTCCGGATCATCATTAGCGTAAAGCTACTGTTATTATTCCAACCACATCGTTGACAAAGCAAGCGATGGCTATCTCTATTGTGTATTAAGAGTCATTACAAGAAAATTCTCACAAAGAAATAATTTGAACCCTTACTTCATATAATACAAATAATAAACGCTTTTAACCCAAACTTTTAATTTTTAATCTTGTGTCATAAATATAACTCCGCGAATAGTTGCTCTAAATTACCTACATATTTATTTCATTTTATCATCCATCGATCATAATATTTTAAAATACCAGTAGAAGGACCTTAGATCATTAAGAAGGACATATCAAAAATATTAATATGAAATTTAGTGACCTCTATTGCGACGCGATTTTGGCATGTACGATTTCATAAGACCCGTTAACTTGATGGTCAGTGGTCCACTATTATTACTACCTATGTAGAATTCAAATCGCCCACGTCGTGCAATCCATACAATGAACCTAAACTATGGTGGCACTTTCACTGGTTTTTTCAACAAATTTTCACTTTTTTATTGACTTTAGACTTAGTCATGAGTTTACTAGAAATTGACTGGAAATCAAGCAATTCAATTTCGATTATCGATACTTTTTATTTGACTGAGATACTGAGAAAGAAAAGTAGGTATTAAAGATGTTTTATTGAAAGTTTAGTTTAGATTTTTTTATGCAAATAATAATCTATTCTTTTAGACTTAGTTCCAAAGAGTGAAATTTTAAACACAATAAGTTTATTGTAGATTTTATATTGCTTACAAAATCCTTCGTTATTAAAATTCAAAACAATGCGCCATAATCTCTACAGATAAAATGCACTTGACACACGCCGGATTTTCCAACAACAGTTCAACGACATGTTATGTACATTGGCCTAGAAATGTGACACTGGCACTTTCTTCTTGAGGGCTTAACGATTCGTCGCACATCACTACGTTGCTCTTCCACTTCCGGTGTATCCGATTTTGATATATCATAGTAATCATACGTAGTACGTACTTAATAAAATAACAAGAAAATAACATTATTGTTTACTCTGGCATTTGTTAATTTCCTATCTTCTTATTCGAATATACAAAAAAAACATATATTTTGTACGCGTTTTAGCTTTTTATTGTATTGTATTGTATTCACAGTATTCAATAGATAATTATATCTATGAAACCTAAGTTCTAGACTAGTTCTCAACGTTGAACAGAGCTATAAGGCCTAGGAATTGTGCCAATAGGCCACGGCACACATTCTGTTTCTGCCTAAGACGCACGTTTGGCCGTGAAATCGTGCCGCCTTCAAATCATAATTTTATGATCGTCGTGAATCATGATATTGTATTTATAAAGAGATTTTCAATCTCGCGGCCGCGGCGCGGGCGTTCTGTTTTTAATTGCCTCGAAACTTATTATTTTTATTTTTTTACAGACAGGGTCAGTTATAAGATTCGCTGATAGAGACGCGCAAAAAGCCTATTTCGCACTAGTCTAGGTTCGTAATAACTTCGGAATGGCAAAAATATAAGTACTAATAATTAATACACTGACCGAGCTTGTATATTAGGTATTACAAAGTTTTGCATTTTCATCAGTGAGTCATACAATAATTCTTGCAGGGAAATCAAAGCATGTCTCGTCAGTAACGAGTCAGACAAGAAAGTTGTAACTCGTAAGAAAAATTGATCAAAATGATATGCTGTCAAGTTTTTGTTGAAATTTTTAAGTTTTCAAGTGCTTGTCGGTACACATAGAAAGTTGAATTTAAATCTAATAGGTACAGACTGTGGGTACAGACCACAGTCTTTTGTTATTTATTGAACAAGAAAAAGGCGGGACCTACTGAGAAATGTTTATTGTGTGTTAGCTAAACAAGTCCTAAGACCATAGGTAAAGCTTTTGGTATCTACTAAAGCTTATTCTTATAATTGGTAGTAATCATTATGTTTTTCTGATTGATTTTCTGACACTGGGCGTGATTGAAATTTATCATTAGAAAAGGTAATATGCGAAAGTGTTTGCGTAAATAATTTTTTTTTTGATGGTACGATTTTTGTATAAGTATGAAAGGGATAGGTATACTCTCCGTATATATGGGCAATATGGGCCAATTTATAAATTAGCACAGTGACAATATGCTTTATTTGCCTGGAAAACCTCGCAGGTGACGAAGCAGACTATAGTTATAACATAAAGATACATATTACTTATAATCAAAACACGCAATGATACACGCATCTTCCTCATAAATACATGCAATGAGTCATTCATGGTCATTTCTAATTAGTTAGCAGAAGTTTAACACAGGTCAAAGTCGTAAAGTATAGATGCTGCATTTACTTTGCGGTTAAACTTGTTGGACAACGGTTATTTTGTTGTAACTTAGGTAGGTATGTACCTAGTAAATTTATTTAGTAGACACCATGTTACTTTGTGTCTATGACGCCGCGGCCGACTAGAATTAGTTAATTTAGATTACATGTTTTTTTCTTTCATTGTCCATCTCCAGCCGTAATGCCAAATGCCATCTTTCTTTCTTATGACAGAAACAAAAAAAAAGTTAACAAGATTTTTTTGTATAAACAAGATCAGCCACTTGTTTAAAAAGTAATCAGCATAATTTATGCGAGACAATCAATATTAGTTTGAAATATAAACACCTAGACTAATAAAATAGATGAAATCTAGTTAATGATTTTTTTTCGGTCGATTGTCGATCGGTGGTCGATCGACTCATGGTTATCTTTGCTTTAGTTATGGCACGAGAGCGAATCGGGCATCGCAGTCGCTTATTACGAATTACGATTATCGTATAATACTGATAACTGATATAATAGATAATTTGACGGAAAATCTGTTCAGTCTCGCTAATCCGACATAACCCACGGCCTCTTCCCCGGAGGCCGTGGGTATCTATGCAAGATTTCCCCACTTACAAAAAAAAAGGTAGGTAGTAGCATGGACGAATATATTAATTGTCTATGGTAGTAGGTAGATGAAGAGTTAAAAATCGACATTATCCAATACTATGTATTAACCATGGACCAATATAGATATATTGGTATATATATTATATATATATATTATATATATTGGTCCATGATATTATATATATCTATATTGGTCCATGGTATTAACTTAAAATTTTGACGAAATTGCATTGTATTTCGCATTTAATATTACTTAAAACAAAAAAAAAATAAATAGGAAAAACTCATTTACGTGGGTGACGCAGGCCGCAGCTAGTACCTACCTAGTTAATAATAATACTTATTTAATCTTTCTTCGTAATATTTCAGGCGATAACCATAGCAACCGTGGTGGGGGAGTGTGGGCCACGGTTGAAATACACCTGGGGGGACGCTCTACAAGGCACAGATTGTCCAGGGCCAGATGGTACACCGTATCCTAGGTAAATTTATTTATATTACCGTTAACCTTTACCGTTTAATTTGGGGTAGTTAGCCCAATTATTTCAAACAAACTGATTACGCAGATTATTAGTTAATCTCATATGCAATAACATAAGTCCATACTTAGATATACTTATGGTAAACTTTACATATTATATTAATGGACATTGGACAGACAGCCGACAGGTATACTTCGATCATGACTTCGATCGCATTAATGTCTATTTCGATTTATAGAATTACTTTAAGTATTAATAATTATTAATGTCCAAAGTCCATTTAAAAGATAATAAAACTTCTACTCGTCTTTGCTAAAGTTTAATATTAGGCATAAATAATAAATTCGTTACATTCGCCTTCATCCGGTTCAATCGATCTCAAACGGGCCAAAACGCGTTTCCACCGGTCGAAAGCGACCCGAGAGTGATTACACTGCGCATTGATACTTGACTGTTATCATCCATCTCTGTCTTAAAAATGAGTAATCGAGCAACCTCGCCAATGTTCGTACCATGTTCGTATCTAACAAGTTATAACGCAAGCCGGTTTCGTGTTACGAGCAATGTGTAGTTTGCTCGATTCAGTTCAGGGCAAAGTACGTTTTCACGCAAGTTTTATTCAAACAAATAGTGTGTAATAATAATATCTCTGTAAACATGTCCACGAAGGGCAATGTCACGAGGGAGGAATTCGATGCGCATTTCAATGAACTTTTGAAAAGTAAAACCGCATTAAACACAGTCCAACTGACTAAAGCGAAATACTTACGCATAATTGAACAGGTGAAAGAAGCACATTCGAAAACACGGAAGACTGCTATGGATTACAGGCGAATTAAACGGTACAAAGTTTTACAAACTCCTTATGGTGAAAAATTATTTCATAACGGCGGCAACTTCTCACAGATGTTCGTCACACTGGATGAAGTGTATGATATTATACACGAATATCACCTCAAATTGAATCACTGTGGAAAAAATCGTCTCGTCAGTGCTATCAAGCAGAAATACAGAAACGTCACAGCTGAATTCATAATACTTTATTTAAAACTGTGCAAAGGATGCAAGACGAAAGCGAAAAAAAACACGATGAAATCAAAGAGTAATAATATCACGGCGGATACGGCAGCTGCAGAGATATTATGTGAAGTTGGATCGAGTCATCAAATGCCAATAGACAACTTAATTGACACACATTTCCAGGACGTTGCCGAAGACACAGATGCACAAGAAAATGTTTTCGATGAAGAAATTAAGACCTACCCGGAACAATTCTCCCGTGGTCAAATCGACATACTCAACGTAACGACCGTGCCGCACGAAGCGTATAAATATTTAATGGTGTATAGGAATCTAGTGACTAAGTTCATTCACTTGAAGCCATTAACATCTACAAGCGTCGAGGAAAGCGCTGACGCTCTTTTATCGATATTCCTAGTATTTGGAGCGCCGAATGTGTTACAATCACGAAATGGGTTGTCGGTATCGAAGCAGATTTGTAAAAAAATATCTGGAATCTGTCCTGAAATTAAAGTTGTATATGGGAAACCACAAAAGAATGTTGTGAAAGGGCATTCAAATAAAGATATATTGAAGTTGCTGCGTGATTTTTTAAAACAACACACGACAATGAAATGGCATCAAGCTATAAAGTTTGTACAAAACTCATTGAATACTTCATTCGATATGAGCATTTGTAGAACGCCCAGTGAGGCAACTTTTGGCTCAAATCCTAAAGCCGGTCTTTTAGCAATTCTTACTCAAAACGACTGTGATAATAATTTACAGAGCGAAGATGATTTGGTTCGAATGTTAGGCGAAAAGGACGCTGGCAATGTTTCCAATCAAATAATGCTGCAGGAATCCTTGATTCCAGCTTCATCTATTATAAAAATTGAAAACATGGATGATGACGATGATGAGGACGGCGATATTTTTGATAGTGATCTAAATTTTTAAAAATATAATTAGGTAGGTATTAAGTAAACGAAGAATATAATAAAGGAGTCGATCAAAGCAACATTTATTTTATTCTGTATACATTTGTTTGTACTAAGTATATCTAATTTCATATCTAAATAAACCCCAATTAAAATTTTTTATTATTTAAAAGTAATAAAACGAAAGACAGTTCACTTTGTGTTTTTATGTTTAACACATACCTACCTACCTACAAGGTAAACTAAATTAGTGGAAGTAGGCCAATTGAGGTCCCGTTAAATTCGATACAAGTTTATTACAACCATGAGAACTTTCCCACTGCCGTGAACTGTAAATAATGAACAATGTATTATCCAGTCACGATTATTTTCCCATATTACACTTCCAGCATGCAATTTTAAAAGAATGGTTCTTTTGTAATTTGGTTCATCGTTTAAGTCTATGCCATCTAGTAGCGATTAGACGAACTAAATTGTTTAAGAAGGGCTTTTAGCAGTTCGTGATTTGATTGTAGATGGCGCTGATCTAAAATAATTTAGTGTAATCGTTTACAGAAAAATTAAATGTTGTTGTATTAAGCATTGTTAAACACGATACATTTTAAAGAGTTACAATCAAAATCGAAAACATGTCGTATTAATTTTTGTTTTCATAATCACCGCTCGATGGCATTAAATAAAACATTATAGGGTACCTACCTAATAATTTGGCGCGAAGCTTTGACTTACGAGTTTACAAAAATTATGTTAAACATTACAATAATTTAACACAGTCTAATATTCAAATAATATCATTATTCATTGTAATTTCAGGCATTTAGTGAATCGTGCGTTAAAATCGGGACCATGGGGTCAATCGTCGCGACAAGGGCGCGTGGCGAGGACATTAGACCCGGCGCTCATGAGGCGAGCGCTGCTGGAAGCGCATGGCGGGTACTCAGAAGGCGCTATGAAACCACCTAATAATAGAACAGGTAATGTTTTTTGTATAAATACGCGCATAGAACCTGTAATCATGTTATATTTTATAAGCGTGCGTGTGTACCACAGATCACAGAAACTAAAGGGAGATATGGTTAGGGGGCGGGGCCGGTGTCGCAGCAATATGTACAAAAAGAGAACAAACTGTAGCGGTGCTGTATACGTACGTCACTTACAATCTAGTGTGCGAACGAATAGTCGCTCTCATATTTTTGTGTGATGACACGCACACAACGCGAAGTATTGTTTTGATTTTGTTTACTGCAGTTGTGTGCGTAAATTTTTTATGAGACACGGTTTCGTACTCAGCGCAAGCGATTGGCATCTCTCTAGATCTCTATGGTGTGTACCCACACTGTACACAGTACATTTAATTAAGAATTATTGATACTAAGATTAACGAGTACCTAAAAGAAAGACCGCTGGGCAGGATTTGAACCCACCAATCTTTTATTTTTAATTCTTTAATGTTTACCTAATAATAGTTAAGTATAACTTCCGATCAATTTATTAAAAAAAAAACTTACAATAAAGATCCATATGTTTCAGAACACGCATATATTATTAGCTTCACGTGAAACCGACTCTTAAAGGTTCGATTTTGACTCACTTTTAACAGACAGATTTAATTCAATCTTTGTAGACAAGGATCGGCGACAATCTAAGGCGACAATACAATAATTTCATGAGCATTTTCGACCATTTATTTAAGCGTGCTTTTTATTTTTTTTAACTTTATTATATTCCCCCAGCACGAGCAACAAACCTCCCCGGTGTACCCACAAACACGTGCGGGGGGACCCGTCTCTGCCGGACGCGGTACAACACAACCGCGCCGATGTACGGCGTGTCCCTCACTTCGGGGCAACCGGTGACGATTGTACAGAAGTTCCCGGATTTATTGCAGCAAGTTGTTTTTGAAGTTTGCGAGTAAGTTGAAAGTTTTTTTTTGCTCTAAATTGGTGTTTATGAATCTAGATTTATTAATTTGTTCAGTGGTTATAATATGTAACAAGTGCGTAGCTTTAGTTAAAAATTGCAAAAATTATGTAGAGCAACAACTCAGATCGAGACCATGATTTAACTTCGCAAAATAAGCTTATATTAGTAAAAATATTTTTTTTTAATGACTAAATGTGGCAGAGCACAGAATTAGTTATTTTAATACAAAATTTTTACGATAAATTTGATGAACAATTTTTTGCTCTACCAACGTCAAACATTTCTACAATCTTTTTCAACCGAAAATTTTAATAATTCACATTTTCTTCACAGATCGAGCGAATGTTCAGTAGTCCGTGGTTCCTGCACACAAACATACGTACCCTATTTATTCTTAGTCCTACCTTTAGGGCCTGTGACCCTTACAGGGCAAGATTATGTACTGGTCGAATCCGGGTGTGTTTGTAGACCAGACCCTATCTAGA
>CAJQZM010040246.1:2439-32878 GCA_907164665.1 Colias nastes | reverse complement strand
GACGATAACGACAGATGGGCTGTGAACAAGATTATAAGTCTAAATTTGTTTAATATTGTTAATAGGGCTTTTTTTATAAAATATGTGCATAATTTATATATAATTTTTACAGAAAATCGATATCTTCAATAAACCTTTGCAATCGATTTTACTGTAAGGTTATTAAATGCGGATCAAGTACACGTATGCAGTATTTGTGTTCATAGTTTGTGTTATTTAGGTAGTTTAAAATGAAATAACTTAAAATAATACAAAATTAAACGTTACAATGTTACCTTTGACTCAAAAAGATACGCGGCATTCACGCGGTGGTGTTACCGGTATCCCGGAAAAATTCGGCAACTGGTTTAGACTCATTTATTCAGACAAGAACTCGAGGAATTTATTCCTCTTCCTCATACTTAACTTATCTTTTGCCTTCGTCGAACTGTTCTATGGCATATGGACCAACAGTTTGGGTAAGTTTAATTGATGTTTCTTATTTATTCTCTAAGAATCGCACATTATTGTTTTCCTATTTGAAGATTGGTTGTTTTGTTATAAATTTATAATTGATACCATATTGTTCGTTGAATATATAAAAACACAAAAAATTAACTTTACTGTATAATTTATTATATTAAAAAACCTGTCTAATCAGTTCTAAAATAAAAGATAATGTATTACAATCTATTTTTAAAGTTATTATTCACTTTATAAACATGTTTACTTTTTATAAGCATTTGTAAATTGCAAAAAATTTTACAAACAGTAAAATGGTATTCAGTAGGTATATAATTATCAAGCTAACATATTGAACAAAATATGACAACTCGACATCCTATAAATCACAATTAATACCCAAAAGACAAACAAGTTATTAAATTGTCTCTTACAGGTTTGATATCCGATGCTTTCCATATGTTCTTTGACTGTACGGGCTTAGTGGCTGGCCTGGCTGCATCCCTGATATCAAAATGGAGAGCAAATGAACGGTACTCCTATGGTTACGCGAGGGCTGAGGTGCTAGCTGGCTTTGTAAATGGCCTGTTCTTATTGTTTATTGCATTCTTCATTATGAGCGAGGCTGTTGAAAGAGCTATTGAACCACCTGAGGTATGTATATCTATGCCTAATATAAAGTGGATGAGTTTGTTTAAACATGCTCTGGAACAACTAAAATTCAATATTAATATTTAATTATTTAAAAATTGAAGTGAATATATTTAGGGATTATCTGGGATTTTATTGTATTGTTCACATCATTTTAATCTACATATTTAACTTAAATTTAATTTATTTTCATTGATTAATATATTTGGTTTTGAAACATGGTAACATAAACATTGACCGCCTCCTTGGTACAGTGGTTGACGCGTGAGCGTAGAACCGAGGGGTCCTGGGTTCGATTCCCGGTGGAGACGAAGAAAAAAAATGTCTCGGTCTGGCAGGTCACAGAAGGCTGATCACCTACTTACATGTCTCTAAAGAAAATTGATCAGTGAAACAGATGTATGTATAATGCATCTGCCCCTTAACCCACTTGGGGACATGGGACTTCACATCACAACATAAACATTGAAAATATAGCATCTAAAAACTATAAACCAAACTGGTATTATTCATAATATGAATTCCTAGAAATGGAATTGAATAGTAGGTCAATGGAATGATATGGTATTTATGTAATAGCTTTCATGGCAATTAATGGCTTTCTCAAATTACTGTAATCTAGAAACAACTATTGAAAAATTGTGGCAATAGGGTTGCCATCTTTTTTATTTTCCTAATAATTAATATTATTATTACATAGGTCTGAGACGGAAAATTAACACTTTTTTATGTTTAAGAGCCTTTCTTTTAACGTAAAAGATATCATATCTTTGCACTATAACAGTGCAAAAAAAATTTGTTAAACATAAAATTTAAAAACCAAATAACTGGTATTTGCATTCTTATCAGTAGATATAATAACTTAATCCTTACTAAATTGTGATATTGTTGGATAACTATACTGTTATCAGATCTTACCATTCACAAAGAATTATTTTTGCCTAAAATGAAACATTGACGGGCAACAAATTTGGAGCAAGGAATATAAATTTTCTATTAAAAATCTAAATAGTCTAAACTGGAATAATAAAATTAAGTGGCCAAGTGAATAAATAAAATTTGTGAAACTGGTTTTTTCTCAGAATATACCTAGCTAGTTTCAGATTCTCAAACAAATTCAGGATCTAGATTTTCTGAAAGTATTATAATTAATACATATAAGAGTTGCTTCATTCCAATTAACAATTTTTGGAATTGCTTTTTCATATACAAACTTAACTAATATTTGTGGTATTTGTATATTGAATCAATTAATTATTATTGTTACTGATTTCAATTATTTGTAGATGGGTTTATAAAGACGGAAAAGTTTTCAGCTTGTAGGTATCTATATAAAATTTGCTAGAGATATGTTTTATGCTGATTTTTCCATTTTTCACGATATTGAAATTATTATGTGATCTTGAATATGTTCAAATTACAAACTACCTATCACGTTTTTATCAAATGATAAGTCGACGAATCGGCACGTATTTTTTCTCAAGTTAATTTGTTTTTTGTTACGTTAGCATACTTTACAGTCTGTAATGCCTTTCGTAATACCTACCAACTTTCTATCGAAATTCCATCGGTATTACTTGTATACGTAGTATATTATTATTAGTCTGTGGTATTACATATATTTGGAATACGTATCATTAAAAAATAAAATATCAAATAGTTTCGAAAGAAAAAGGTTACAGACACTGTAGAGATAGATAAATGTAAGTAGGTATGTAATAAATAATAATGTTCCAAAATTAACAAAAAAGGCGGCTATTGTGTATCGAATACATACATACATACATACATAGCCTGTCAAAATCATAACCCTCCTTTTGCTTTGCCGTAGTCGGGTAATAAAAATAAGAGACTTCAAACTAGATGCTAGTTTTTACAATATGCAAAATACCATTAATTAGTATAATATCATGTTTATACTATTTTGAAAAGATACCACGCTACTTGATTATTATTAAAAGGTCAAATGTATAAAATATGCATCATGTAAGTTGAAATATAATTGGAAGATATCAGCCATTCGGCATTCTTTGAAGTTATAGTTTTTTTAAACATGATATTAATCCCTCACGCGTCCAACTATAAAATACAGATTTAGTTACACACAAACAATGTGCATAGGACGCGTGAAGGTTTGAACATGACGCTCGTCTGGGTTGACCCGGGATAAAAACAAATCCTACTAATATTATAAATGCGAAAGTTTGTGAGGATGTGTGTGTGTGTGTGTGTGTTTGTTACACATATAGAGGGTAACTTGGATTAACACATAGGATAGGTTTCATCCTGGAAATCCCACGGGAACGGGAATTATGCGCGTTTTTCAAAACGCGGGCTAAGCCGCGGGCGGAAAGATAGTATACGATATTCCATAGCAATACTATGCTAAAACTTATGCAAACAAGAATTCTTCTGACTATATTAACTACGTCTTAATTTAGATAAGGCGCTTAGATCTCCTATGAAATTTTAATCATTTAAAATTATTACTTTTCAGGTAAAGCACGAACGTCTACTCTTGGTGTCAATTCTTGGGTTCTTAGTGAACATGGTTGGTATTTACGCTTTCCACCATGGCCACGGACATGGGCACGGTGGTCACGGTCACTCGCACGGCGGCCACGGCCACTCGCACAACCACGACCACGGCCACTCGCACGACGACATTGAGGCGCCCACGGGCGCAGGATCAGCCATCATGCGCGGAGTATTCCTCCACGTCCTGGCCGATACGCTAGGTTCCGTCGGAGTGATAATATCCGCCATTCTAATGCGAATGTTCGGCTGGATGAGAGCAGATCCGATTTGCTCGATGGCTATCGCGCTGTTGATCGCCGCGAGTGTGATTCCTCTAGTGCGGGATTCGGCGGGAGTGTTAATGCAAAGGACGCCGCTTTCGATCGAACGCGCGTTACCGAATCTGTTTACGCGCGTCGTGGGCCTGGCCGGCGTGCACGCGGTGCAGGAGCCGCACTTCTGGACTCTGTGTAGTGATGTTCATGTTGGTGCTATAAAGCTAGAGGTAGCGAGAGAGGTGGACCCGCGGTATGTCACGGAACAAGCCGCTAGAATATTCCGAGAGGCGGGCGTGAAACATTTAACAGTACAATTAGACTATTCTCCGCTTTGATGAGTACTTGTGTACAGTTTGGTTGTTTAATTTGTATATAAGATAGAGTAAATGAGTGTTATATAGCATTTGCACATACGAGAGTGTCACAGTTTTATTTATGGTAATCAGAGACGGGCGGACTGAGCGAGTTACGAATTTGACAATTTGGAAAATGAATAAAAATGTGTGCAATGTGAGAAACATCTTTAATATTCATGTTTACACCTCTGCAATAGCTTATTATTTCGGCCGAATTTATAACAGACTTTGTAGGAATCAATCAATCCTAGAGAAATGATTATAAAACACTAACCGAAATTAATTTTTACTAAAATCAGTTCATAGTTCTGTGTTTGTAGCATAAACTGCATTATTCATGCGTAAATTACATCTAGACTAGTACAACTGGAAAGACTACAGTTTTTTGCAATAAGTAATTTGATATGCGGTGCTCAGATTATGTTACCAAGTTACAGTAAGAGATTATAGAACTCGGGTAAACTAGACAATTTTCTAACATTTTTATAAGATTAGAAGAAATAGCAGGTACAAAACACCAAACTTATGAGGCGAATGTAGTGACCTCTATAACTTGAAAATATTTTTATCGAAGCCCGAAGATAGATTAGGAAGTTCGTTTTTTTCATAGAAAAATTAATTGTTTTCGACGAGAAATTCTTGTATCATCAGTGTCAAAAGTGAATAGCTAATTAACCATAATATGAGATTGTTTTAAACTCCTATTGGCCGGTCAACAAACCGTATTTTTATTTTTGTTGAAATCTGCAATAACATATTATTATATGTCGTATGTACCTATATTATGTATTTTATGATTTTAATTCTAGGAAAATATTAAAAGAATATTACTTATTTCTATTTACACTTTTTTATGCTTTCTATTTTTACTTACTTTTATATTTTTGTAAATGTTATACATTCCATGCAATCGATATTTAATTATTTATTTAAAGTTCTCGTTGCTAATATTATGTTTCCTTATAAATTATTAAATATATTATGCACATTATTTTACAAAAGCCCTATTAACGATGTAGGTACTTTTAATTACGAAAATGATTGAGAAACTGAATATTGCTTGTTACATTATTTGTCTAGTTACGAGAAAAAAATATATATTTATGTAATGTTTATTAACTATATTTATATAAAATAAAATAATTTAATTGAGAATGGTTGCAAGCATGCATTTAACGATTTCCCTCTCACCGATATGATAGGTACTGTAAATATTAAAAACCCAATATTGTAAATTTTACAATGAAATCTAATTGTTATAATTACCATTTAGTATTTTCCTTAAATTAAAATGGCATTTGAATTGAAAGTTTTTAATTATCAATAGTGAGAAGTGAGAACTACATTACCCAATATAATTTTAATTGGATGCTTGTCGGTTGTCACTTGTGTATAAATTACATTTCAATGATGCGAATTAGCGGGAAATTAAATTTGACAAATAAATATTTTGAATAGGTTAAACTTTTCTTGTCCAATTTTAATATAATATGTATGAACTTATTGAATTGGTCCTTTTAATGTTTCTTGGCTTAAGTGTAAATCAACAAAATATCGCATTTATAAAGGTGTTTACAATTGAAGATTCTATTACGTAATATTATTGATGGGAATGCCAACCTGCAATCGTTTTACCACTTATTGATAATTATTTGTAATAAGTGATACCATAGTATAAAGATAACAAGTAGGCCGTGCGTTTAGGAGCACACGGTACCTAAACTTCAGAGGCGCAGGGTTCTCACATAATATCACGTTGATAATTTTAATAATTGTTTATACAAACACCGACCGCTCACAGCAATAGCGCGCCCGGCGCCCCTAACGAGTTACGAGAACCGTCTATGAGAAGTAACCGAGCGACGTTGTGTGCGTGCGTCAAGCTTGCGTACGTATATGAACGGGGGGCGTGGCCAAGCGCTCCACGTACATACAAATGACGCGATGTACCTTCGTTCGAAGATAACTTACTTGCTCTCTTTATACTATGGTGATACTAAAGAAATTGTATTTAAATTATATAATAATTTGCATCATTAGGTAAGTTCTTGAGGAGCTAAAAATATTGTCACAAAGTAATAAATAAATATCTATTGGAATTAGTTAATATAATACGAATTCGCAAATAATATGGATTTGAAATAATGAATATAGCCTACATTACGCAATAGTTTTGTCTGAAAAAATTGTTTCAAGTATCTTAATTTTATAACTTATATGTAAATTATTTTAATGTTACATCTTGATCTACTATTTATGGTTTTCGTTCAGATGTTTTTCAAAGGAAGGGTTTTTAAAGAGAAATATTCCACAATCCACAAGTGTACAAGTTACTCAAACTTATGTTTTTTACCAAGCAGATGTATTTAGATTCAGCAATAAAATATTAATTGAAACTGGTGTTTTATTACTTATTTTCATTGTTAACTCTGAAATTATCATTAAGTACCTAAGTACCCATATAATTTTGGAGAAAATTCAAACTATAATTTAAGAAGTTAAACAACTGATATCTTGCAGATAACGATCCAATTATGCGAGGAATGTTGGCCAAAACGAAGTAAATAATACATCACAATTTCAATAAATATATAAAGGTTTTTAACTTACAAAAAATATCATGTGATATTTACGAATTTATTGGAATACAAAAAAACACGCCATTATTTCAAATACTTTTATACATCCTTAGACAAAATCATTCATATACATACAACAAAAATATTAAATAAATCTGTTTAAGTTATTGTATATTACGCGACGACTCGACCACTTATCGCCGCGAGATCTAAAACGGTGTAGCCACAGCATATTAGTCCACAAATTAGGTTTGTTCTATTGTTACGTCACCAAATTTATATGTATTTGTGCAAATAAAACCAAAAGCAGCCAGGAACGTAACAGAGTATTAAATTCATAAAAATAGGACAATTTAATACTTATTTACTTATGCACATTAATCGATAAAAACTTGCATATTTCATTCAACTTATTTTAAGAATGATATTGTTTTATAGGTAAAATTATTAGAATAGCGCGGGACACAAGTGTGACTACACCCAAATAAATAAAGTTGTTATTCAATAAGTTTCTTGGCTTTGAAGTATCTACGGAGGTAGAGCACTTGCCACGTCGCCAGTCCCAACAGGCACACCATTGAAAATATACTGAAGAATAGGACTCTGTTGTTTGTTGACTCTGAAATAAACATTTTATTGTTAAGCAAAGTCAGGAGAAACTTGACTGTCATGTATAAATATCAATAATTATCAACTTTGCATTATATGGAAATGAACGCAAAAAGCTATGTGATTCAACTAAGAATAGGAAAATCAATGACTTTCATATGTCTATAATTGTTTATTTTGCTTACCCCATATCCCAATCAAATTTAAATACAAACAAATTTTTTTAGGTTATATTCGTTTGAATGAAAACCAATGACGTCACAATATGGCGCATAATCGATCTTACTCTTAGTTGAATCACATAGGTTTTCAAATTCCTTTACCATTAGTGTCTCTCATTTCCTCTTCCCTCTTCCTCATGAGAGTGAAGTCCTGGACAATAGCCTCTGAGAGATCTTCCAATCTTTTCAATTCCAGTTCCATTGGCTTCAATTTGGCAGCTTCACCAATCTACATACAAACATTATATTTATATAAATAAGTGCATTTTATTTCAAAGCACGCGAATTCTAGTTAAATGGGGTTTTTTTAACACGAATAATACTTGCTAGAAAAAATCTCTTTAAAAAAAAACTTTGAGGTTATGTTGTCTTTTTTAAAAGTTAAAACAAACAAGGATTTGTGTAGGGAACTATATAAAATGGCCAATACATGCAAACTCTTTAAACACTCATTGTGTACACTGATGATAAAATGATATCAATTCACACATTTAATGCTGTTAGGCAACATGATAATAGTGAAAAACACTCATATAATTAATGGAATAGCAATGTACGCACATTTTGTGATAAATTAAGGTCACTTTGTCACCAGTACTCTAAGCGACGAAGCTGACATAGAGAGAGAAAGGCGAGGTTTAGCTGTACGATCTAACATGATTATAAGAAGATTTAAGCAGTGCAGTAAAAATGTTAAAAAGCTTCTTTTTACCTCGTATTGTCAGTCTTTTTATTCGAGCAACCTCTGGGTTAATTATACGCGTAGGACCATAAACATTCTAAGAGTTCAATATAACAACGCATTTAGGATGTTTATGGGTCTGCCGCGTTACTGTAGTGCCTCCTTGATGTTTACATTATATAGGGTAAATGACTTTTATGCGATAATGAGAAAAAAGATTTTTTCTATTAGAGATCGGATAAGTAAAAGTACAAATATTGTTTTAAAGGTATTAAACTATTTGGATAATGTTATTAGCAAACATTGGCTTTGTAAATTAGGCTGTAGGAATAAATGTATGTAAGTAATAGATAATTGTAATTTGTAATACTAACACTAGGATAAGATTTTACTAATACTATATGGGCTATGTGGCCTGAAATAAATGAATTTTATTTATTTATTTATTTATTTATTAATCTGGATTTCAATATAAATATAAACTTCTAAAAATTAACTATTTTTGGAACCTCTTAATGTCCATTTAATAAAAGCACATAACTGAACATTACGGACAGAATCTGTCCGTAATGTTCAGTTATGTGCTTCATCTGATGATCATTTTCTTATTAGTTATTAGACAAAAAAAAACTTGTAAAAGGCATGTTAAAATTAAGCCAAATATATTAGCTAAAATAAATACAAAAATGAGAAAAAAAAACAATAGCATGCTGCAAAAAATAATGCAGACACTCAACCATGTAAATAAGCACACATTACCCATGTATTCTAGAAGTTGTTGTTTGTGAAGCGCACCAACAAAAAATAGAAATAAAAAAAATAAAATAAAATATAAGCATTGAAAATTAAAGTAATAAAATAGAGCGTGTGTGCCGAGCACATGTGTCAGAAGTGAAACTTCTTTGGCAAGATTCAAAAATACCAAAATCGTCGCCTTAATCCATGACGTGACGGTATTGCCATGACGCTACCTTTAAATTTTACTGTCAACGCGCCTAACGAAGTTTCACTTCAATAAATAAAACTTAAATGCATATTATATTGTAGTAAAAACTAAAAAGTACTAACATAGTAGTAACATCTATTGAAACAATAATATATAACCATATATTTGTATTAAAATTAGTGCAGTAAATACTTACGCCTTCATAGTTTTTAGCTTCAATTCCTACTTTAATGTCTAAATGTACATCTTGTGGCACACCACGGCGTTCTGAAAAATAATACAATACATTACTTTTAGAAAACTAAACAACTATAAATCTAAACTTTATAGTGTTGTGAGTGGTTTAAGAGAGGTTTAAGGATCAATCACAGTGGAACAAAAATTAGCCAACTAAGGGCCACTTGCAGCAATACTTTAAATCGAGATTTACTGAAACAAAAACTCGATTTAGGTCTACATCTGATTTAACGTCTTGCTCATTATGATTTAGCTTAAAATCTCGATTTAAATTGGCGTCAAAGTTAAACCGGCGTGTAGGTCGGTTTATAGTTGTTAAATCTCGATTTTATTGACAGATAACGTTATTGTAGATTTGTTCTTTCTGATATTACGTGAAAATGGATTTATTAGCTTTAACAGTGGCGTACAATGATAATGATTTGTTATCAGACGATGACGAGCTAATCGTGCAATATTTAGAAACCCCGTTTTTCTCTCGAAGAGTCTATAATGGAAGTGATTTATATAGCACGTTACGAGATGACGAATTCTTGAAAAGATTCCGGTTAAGTAAACGCAGTGCAACATTCCTGCTTGATAAAATTATTCATAATTTTAGCATTTTTTAGGCACAGAAAGCTGGTTATCATATAGAAACTCAATTATTGAAAATGTGAAATGAATCAAACCTATACTGTTTTAATTTTAAATTGATAAGAGGTCACTGACACACATTAACATTCATATATTGTGAATGTATTACCAGATTTTTTTACTCTCAGGTCCTATTTGTTATAGGCATTAATATCATAGTTGATTGTAATTGTTTATGATAGTATACTAATTTATAAGATGGTGCTATGTAGCAGAAAAATTTGTACTATAAGTACAATGGTCTAGATTTTGTGGGTGAAAGTTACCGTCACTAAGGACCATGGGTTTTCATTCATTATTGAATAAAAAATTTACCTATGCCTTTTGATTACGAACAAAGTAACTACATAATCCGAACAAAGTATAGAGACTGTAATATTATGCAAGTAATATTATCGTTAACCCATTGAGCCCCGAACGGCCCGATCGGTCCACGACACAATAGAATTTCTATTGTGTCTGTGATTCCGGGGCCTGAGTTATTACAATATAGATTGATCATTCATGATAAATGATAATGTTTATTTATCAATAACATATTATATAAGCCACAGTTTGTACACATTTTCATGCACATAGTCTTCCTCAAATTTAAAAACTGAATAATTTATTTTATCGATCAATTCAAATTTTATTTATAGAAGTTTTTCATACTTACCAGGTGGCATTTTAGATATGAAACAAACTTCAAATGTATCATATGTTTCTGTCACAAATGTGAATTTTCCTTTTTTAATGTTATCATTCTGTGCTAAGATGTGGCCTTTTGAGTCTTTGACCTGGCAAACAAAACAAATAAACATTTTTAATGAAAATAGTCTGGCTACAATATTGTCATATTGAGTGGATCAGTTTTTACATTTCATTTATATGTGTGATGATGTGTATTCTAATAAGATTAAATCTCAACCAATTACTGGATTGTCTTGTATTATAGGCTAGCAGGACTGAATACCGAAATTTATATGGCGGTAACCATAACAAAAATACTTGTGTAATGTAACTTCTACTTACAACATAATCTACACGTTGACCAGTAACTTCTGTAATTTCATATTCTCCAGCGACTAGCACGTTTCCTTGTAACTCTTCTTTTAAACATTTTTGGGTGTTAGGTGCCAAACTCCACATAATAGCATCGCAGTTACACCAAAATATACTTAACAAGATAGCGAGATATTGTACCTCCATTTTGCTATTATATGTTCTTCTATTTATAAGCTAAATAGTATTATACATGTCATAACTTTACGAGGAGAAAACAAACATAATTCGTATTCGTTTGAAAAAGATACCGATGAGTTGGCCCGACAGAAGAGAAACGTCGTCGTGTGTTTTTTAAAATAAGAAACTATGTCTTGGATGCGAGGCTATTCGCTAGATAGATTTTAATTTTTAAATTATAAAATTTTCGTTTTATTTTCGTACTATATAATATTATTATGTACGCTAATAATAATCATTATATTTTATAGTATTATATGCATACATGAATATCATAAGGAGGCATGGAATCTTTTTTAACCAACTTCAAAAAACGAGGTTATCAAAATATCAAATTTCATATATTGTGTATGTTAAGTAGGTTTTTTGTTTGTATGTTTGTTCCATGCTTAACTCACAAATAACCTATTTCTTTAGTAGTACCTACATATTATGTAAGGTATATATTTTCAACCAAGGCATCAGTGAGTTTTATCAAAATTGGTTCTTTTTAGTTATAGGGCTAAGTTGTGCACAATGCACAGAGAAAACAAAGTCGACACTCGACACGACGCTGTTTTGAGAATTTGGCTTTCACTCGATGTTTGCGCACTTTCTAATGACAGAATTATTGAAGTTGGTTTAATTTTGTACATTACAACTGGTTCATATTTTGAATAAACCTGTACGCGATCGGAATATACTCTAAAAACTATTTTAGTAACTAGTTTTTAAGGTTTTTAGCGAACTACGAGACTACTTCGACACGTATAAAGGCACAGCCCATGTGTAAAGGTAATCAACATATATCACACAACACAAAACAATATATTAGATAGGATTTAGGACTTGAAAATATTTATTTTAATTAATTTTATTTTATGTACTTTTAATGGCTTATGGCTAATACCCTAAATTCCCAAATCCCAATCACTTATAAAAAAATTAACAAACGTCAAATGTCAATTTTATAACCACAAAAGTTGTTTAGATTGGGATTTGGGAACTTTTTATTAAAACTGCAATATTTTGCAATGAATGCATTATATTACCTCAATTTTAATACTGTAGTGTAGATATTTCTGGTTCTAAAATCATTTAGTACTGTAAATAACGATTCTTCGAACCTACAAATACATAAATTTAACACAGAGCACTGATTATTAATCTCGAAGTTTTGAAGTGTTTTTAGATATTAGAGAAGTTATTTTATGGATGTTTTATCCTATGTAACTAGTTTGTTTTGGAACACATAAAGTTAAGTAAGTAAGTCATAAAAAATATTTCGTATCATTACTCCATGTTTACATAATACCAACTCCTAGAAACTTAGGATACTTTTAATGAGGAAGGAATACTTGTTTATTCTATAGGTACTTCTAATATGTAACAAATGCAAATAATATTATCCATCTCAATATATAATGCAAATTAATTTATTATAATATTGTAGAAACAGAAAATG
The DNA here is from genome assembly GCA_907164665.1 of Colias nastes. Classification (NCBI taxonomy): domain Eukaryota; kingdom Metazoa; phylum Arthropoda; class Insecta; order Lepidoptera; family Pieridae; genus Colias; species Colias nastes. The sequence continues at coordinate 20,057 of CAJQZM010040246.1, read as the reverse complement.
TTTACATATATTTGTGGAAATCTTACTGCCAATTATATGGGTTCTTTCTAAATAATGATTATTTCCACATCACAATTTTATAATATGTATATTTTTAATGATATGATATGATGACTGATAGTTCACATAGATTTTAAGATTAATATGCAATAACTTTCAATACCAAAATTACATTAACTAATAAATATATTAAAATATTATAAACATATAATATAATGATTTTAAATGGTTTTGAATTTCAAATTTCAGCCGTTGCCGTTCAACCAGATTAAATTTAAAAGTGACTACACTCAAATTGGGTCTACGGTCAGCAAAATGCATCTTTCCAAAGCACTGGACTATATAATATTTTTTGTGTAAGGTGAGTTCCTTATTATTGTATATTTTTTTTTATAAATATATAGTTTACCTATAGGTAAACTATATATTTATAAAAGGCTCCTTCACTTATATATAAGTGAAGGAGCCTTTCACTATGAAATTTTTTTTATATATTTTTACATAGTCAAAGGGCTTACCTTTATTATAAAAAGCAATCGATTAAAATTATTGGTTATAGTTATACCATTGATATAGAACACAATCACCCATGTCATACCTATATGATGCCTTTCTCCATAAATGTACTATAAAAAATAAATTAAAATTTGGAAATGTAGTTCTTGAGATATGTGTGTTTAAACAAACAAACATAAGTAATCTTCAACTTTATATTCTTTGTATAGATAACTTGTCATTTTATACATAGTATTAACTATTAATGAGATATGAAGTATCTATTCTCAAATTACAATTGTGAGGTATATAATGCCTCACCGCCTCATTAATTGTCTTAGGTAATTTTTCTAATGTTTTAATTGTAGGATAATTAATATAATAATAGAAAATATGAATATGGTAATATTAAATGTCATAAATATTATATTTGTGAATGCAGGTTCAAAATCGATTTTAAAACCATGTTTTACTTTTCTATTGCAAGCCTTGATTATTTTTTAGTCAAAATGTTTTATTCTAATTCACATCACCAATAAAGAAAAAAATATACATTAATGCATAATTAGTAAATAATTGTAGTTAAGAGGAGGCTCCCTAAATTTTATGCTCGATTCATTTTTTATTCAAAAATTATGCCTTTTTTAAAGGTTTATTAAATTTTTTTAAAGATTTACTTGGACTTTATGTCTAAAATAAATGTTAACAGTAAGAAAATATAGTTTACTATCCAATCCCAAGATATTTTTTCTCTAGATTAATTATTACTTTAGTTATAAACGAAATAAGAATTGAGACTTACGAGAGTTAGTTTCGAGCTCGAACGCGATCAAAGAGCGCGCGCGATATTCAACTTTATTACGGCTGTGTTAGCGTCCAGTACCGTAGCGGTCTAACGGTCTAACCGGTCTCTCAGTGCCAGAAATTACTTTAGAGTGCCTGGTCTTAATGTTAAAAACAGCCAGATTAAACCAATGACTTACTAGACTATGATTATTTAACAATTTCAAGGTTTATTTTGAGTGAATTGTATACAAAACTATTTATAATTACATTGAATACTTGAATATTACTAAAAATTTGTATATAAATAATATTATAATAACACAAGAAATAACAAACAATTATTTTTATGAATTAGTTTCTGCTTATTTAACTAGATGGCTCTGTTCTCAATTTATTTAAAACTATAATCTTCATCACTCAGATAATAAATAAGTTTCAAGGAAGACAAAATAATGATAATTAAGAATTAAATAAAAACTTATCTATTTTTGCAGAATTGTGTTAGAGGAAAATCTATAAATTATAATATAATTAAACTATTTTTAACTGACATTCTCTAAATCAACAGACATTTTTTGGCACATACATCTTGGTTATTCTATTTTATTTAGATACTAGCTTCCGCCCGCGACTCCGTCCGCGCGGAAAAATTAAGAAAAATTAAGATTTATTTTTTTTTCTACGTATTTTTCCTGGATAAAAAGTATCCCATTTTATGCCCAGGATAATAAGGTATAATTATATCAAGTTTCATCGAAATCAAGCCGTTAGTTTTCACGTGATGCCTGAACATACAGACAGACAGACAGACAAAAATTTTTACACATATTTGGGTTTGGTATCGATCCAGTAACACCCCTGCTATTTATTTTTTCAATATTTTCAATGTACAGAATTGACCCTTCTACAGATTAATTATATGTATAGATAATTATATTATTGAATTGAGAGCTCAATAATAATTATTTATTTGTATTCAGATGACGAGATGGCAACATAATTTGAATGTACAGTATTTTTATCATTGTACTATCTGTAAATATGCTTTAAAGTTATGTTGGAAATGGTAATAATTTATTAGTAAGTATACAATAACATAATTTAATTGACATGTAATTAGAATTCTAACCGTTATTATTTAAAAAACATAATATAAGTATTTTTTTAGTAACTCAATATTTTGGTATAGGACTCAGTTATATTATGTTTTCTCCATGGACGTATAAAAAAAGACGGACGCCGTATTACGAACAAACAACGTGAAGCCACCATAGTAAGCTAGCGATCGTGTAAAGACAATAAACACGCACACACTCTCACCATAGTAAGCTAGTCGGCCGCCATTACGTCGTGAACTACCGACTGATTAACTGCGTCACTGTTTCACAAAAAATATTTAAAATGCCGTCTTGCGTGGTTAAATGGTGTCGCAACAGTACAATTTTAAATAACAAAACACAAGGGATTACATTACACAGGGAAGCAAGTTATTTCCTTTATGTTTTAATGACAAAATTATTACGGCAAAATTTATAGAAAAAAATACAGCCGCCATTGTCATCAGGACAGCTGTTGCCATGGCAACATGGCACACACACATGGATGTTTCGCCGCCATTACTAGGCTTCACTCAATGTTTAGGCGATATATGTACCGTCCGTCTTTTTTTATACGTCCATGGTTTTCTCTATCTATTTTTTTTATATTTTTCTTATTTATGAACAAGGCTTATTTATGAACACCCAACCCCACATTTAATAAATAAATTACTTATAGTAAAAACATATGGAATTTTATAGACAGCTATAGTTTATGGAAGTGGGTTGTTAACTTGCTCTGTATGGGGTAAAATTTCTATTAAAATTACAATTTATATAGTAGTTAGTCGCGCGATGACTTGAATACACTGGACAGTAAAGCTAGAAAACCACAAGACATGTATTATTTTATTTATTCAATGTGTATTAAGTAGGTATAACATGTATGTAAATGCATGTCAGCAAAACATTTTTATGGCACATGCTAAATTTAGTCATAATTCTTAAATACTTTATATTTGTATATTTTAATGTTTATTTGCTATTCAACCAGATTTTATAATAAAATCATTAGATATTAAAATGCAATATGATCAAAATCAAGCAAAATAAATAACATAGACATAGAGATTTGGGATCTAGGTATTCAATTTTTATTTAATTTGAAATGAAATTGTAAGCATATAAAATTTGAAGATGAAATAAAAGAAAGTGTTATTCAATAAAAGTTCAAGTCTTAAATGTATGTCAATTGATTTACATGAATGAAAGGAAAAATGAAAAATATTTTTCTCATTTTCTAAATTGGGATGCTTATTAAGTCATCTCAATTCATGAGATATCTCAATCGTGAAATAAAAAACTATAACGGTAATCTATAATTTTTTTGCCATTAGGAAAAATAATAAAACAATGAATATTTTTTAATTATCGCTATAATGCTAACCATTGTTATAATACAAACTCGCTTTGTGATACATAATAATTTATGCAAGTCTAAGTTATAATACTTATACAGTTTAATTTATATTGAAACGTTTGTAGTTTATCGATACACGAAGTACTTATTGCAATTATGCGAATATTTTCCGTGTACCTACTGTTGAATTTGTTTACATTTCATTTCAATCGGCCGATGTAAATAAGCGCGCCACTTAGTGATGTAATATTATACAATGAAAACGAGAGTTGCAGTGGTGTGGCGCGAAAATATTCTTTATGCTGCACTCGGCATTCGGTTCCATTCAGCTGATGCGGCCGTGACAATGCGCGCGGCCGGCGCGGGGGCGGGAACGGCGAAACTGGGTCGTTCGCGATGTGTTGTCAAGTTCAAGGCCACCCAGAGGGGGAGGGGGCTTCCGATCGTCCATAGATGGCGTTGTGCGATTCGAAAAATTTTGCGAGCGGGGTTGAGGTGGGGTGCAGGGGAGAGGAGCGGGAACGAATTTTCGGTGCAACATACGACACGACGCTGCACTCGCGTGTCGAACGTCGCGACGCTCAGTACTGTTAGCTTTGGCGTGATAGCTAGACCCAAATAACACTAAACTAATCCGGCACAACCGCGCCGACATGGACTGGATGGAGATGGACGATGTGGTGCGTACGTTTTTACTATTTCCGAATGTGCTATTAAAATAGCCTGAGTTAAAAAAGAAATTTTCTATTATTTTCATTTTTGCGGAAAGCGGCCGTTCTTGACCTATCCTAACAGTTTATCATCGCACATTTATAACAAAACATTCCATTCTTATCTCCAATATTTGGTGCTCTATATTTTTTTAGTCCTTATTCTATTAGCTCGTTTGAAATTGTACACTCACTGTGCAGTAATAAAATAATATATGATTTGAATGTGCTCTAGCACAATTTATGCTATCAATTCTTCCACTCATACAATGTAGACTGATAGAATAACATAGCCACAACTATGTATCGGCCTCTGCACTCATTTAGTATTCGCAAGTGGCTAACAATCGGTCGATTGAGTAGTCAAAAATTGCCTTCAAATCCTGTTTGTCATTCTAACACACGATCCTGGTGCGGAAGTCCTTTAAGGCGAACTATTCTGTTTTTTTACATCCTATATCGATTTTGAAGTTAAATATTTAAAGCGATAAGATGTTTATATTGAAACATCAATATACATGACTGGGTACATTACATGTTCATGGAATATTATGTGCACGTATTTCGGGATCGGAAAGTTCACATTACACGTGCGAAACGCAAAGTAACGTAGACCCGACCTGCCTCAACTCGCCGTGATCGATCGCCGAGCCGTAGCTGCGTCTAGCGAAGCCTATAACGGTTTCACCGCTCCTATTTCACGTAACGCAGGCAATTTGTTTAGACTGCCAAAAGTATGACGTAATGCTAAATTACCTGTGAACACACTATTTGCCTTCTAACATAAAATGTCGATAGCGTATCATTAGTGATCTTAACATTGATCACCCGGTACTTGATTTAGAAGCGGTGCTCAATTTTAATTATAATTGGTCCTTCAAAACGAGCACTAAAACGTGTCAAACAATATGCTCAACTTGAAGTATAGGTCGAGGCCGTCTAAATGATTGGTAAAAGGTGTTAATAATAAAAATTATGCAAGTCTATGCACAAGAAAAATACATGATTGAGCTAACAAAAAATCTAATCCATCATCTGTGGGCTATTTTTTATGGCGTCTTTGAGAACGGGTTCTTTGTTTGAAATAAAGAATGAATACGGCCAGACGAAAGGATGTAAGAAAAATAATATAAAAATATTTTAATCATCTGTGTTTTGGACTAACTCTAAATCATTAGATGTCGCAAAAAAAAATTACCGAGCTGATCAGGAAACTAGTTATTCTCACGTAAAGAAAATTTGGTAACGGCTGTGTAAGCAGGCACAGATAAAATGAGAGTTCTGCCATATTTTAACGAAGTTTACTTGTATCTAATCTGATTTGCAGTTGCATACGATAGTATAGTGGGTTGGCCTTGGCTGCTTATCTACAGACGAATTATAGCATAATATTAATTTACGAAGATTTTTCGGATATTTATTCATATTTTGTTGAATCACAAATAATATGATCTGAACTAGTCGTGCCCCGCGGTTTCAAAATTTGTAATTCTGATTATTAATTTTTACAGCATAAATAGTACCTAAATACCATTCGTGATTCGTTGCAGATAATTGAAAACATTACAATTAGATTGATATTGTTCAATGAAACACTCAATTTTCATATTTAATAAAACAAGTAGGTATCATATATACATGCTATAATTTACTTATATCTTATTGTTATTTTTATTTAAACAGATTTCAAACTTCCTTATTCTAGCTGTTTATTTAAGTCGTACCTATTTGGGAACATTGAATTCAAAAATATTTGAGACATTTGTAGATTTTTTGAGTACCTATTGTCTTGTGATTTTGAAATTTTGTTCAAAATTTTATCACCTAATTCTATGCATTTGTTTTATATTTAAATTTATTTACATAATATATCATGTAAAAATGAGCGTCACGTTTATCGGTGGTGATATCTTTTGTCACGATTTACCTAACAGCGATATGGCGGCTCATAAAATTATACTGTGTTGGAACAATCAAGGCTACTCGACTTCTTCTAGGTCTGGGGTGCGAAGGTCGCCGAGGCGCTCCACGAAATAAAACTGTCTAGTGTTACATTCACAGTTTGTTAGCATTTCTTGTCTAAATATTTCGGGCCTTTTAAAAAATCCACCGTCTATTCAGTGATCTAAATGAATATTATTAGGTATGTATTTGCACTATCCACCAACCATTTGATCCATCTCATTTGTAATTATCGACGTCAACAAAGATATTAAAGTATCGATTGGGGTCACGAGATCATGTAGCTTTGGTCATGGTCTTCAATAGATAAGAAATAATTTAAATGTAACACTTCCGTAGTGAGCAACCAAGTTAGGGCAATAGATGTTTTCTGCACCACTTCATAGATCTAAATATTCTCCATACACGTTTCGAGTCTTATCGTAATCGTATTGGAAATTTTCGCTTTACATTGTTACGATATTTTATATAACATCTTTAACCTATTGCGACTTAACTTTATGAAATTAGCACAACTCCATTCTTTGTTGTTAACTTCTAATCTAAATTAGAAATGCGTCAATACACGGAGTCTAGGAAAAGAGAAAGTGATAACGTTATTCCGATAAAATTATATTGGTACATAAGCACTCGCCTATTACTTTTGACATGAACATTTTGTGTAGGTAGCAGGGTGATAGCTAAGGGGGTGAGTTCCTCGAATGAAAGCCATGATTGGCAATTCGATAGTTTGCGAATACACATAATTGACAACTTGAAGTAGGGGTATCAGGAGAGGGGAGCTGGAGCGGGAAATTTGGCGGTTGGCCTTGACAATGAACTGGCGGCGCGCACACTACCAAAATCCTCTTTGTACGTAGCACTCACTCACACAAGGTTAGAGGCTGCTATTCCACGAATGGCCTCTCCCACACAATTATTATTGTCGTAGGGTTGGCAATGTGGTTCTAATTATTTCTGAGCAGATGTGAAACTTAAAGTATAACCAGTTTGGACTTCACATTCACAATTACTGATAAATTATGTAATACAGAGCTGATCGATTAGTACATTTGATAATGCTGAGATTAAATTAATAGGCAAATTTTCTTTGTCTTGATTATGAGATTTCAGAAACATAAAACCATATTTTCAAGAATGTAGATCAATTTTATGATGTCTTAGATGTTATGCAACGAAGTCTACTTCTGTTGCATAAGATGACCAAGCTCTTTTAGCTCTCTTGTCAATTATAAATCAAGTTTGGGCATTATGTGGTGACCCTATATCCAAAATTCGAGGTTGTTGGCTGCGCGCCGCGCCGCCGCGTGCCTGTCCTAACACAACATACATATAGACAGCCTAGGCTTTGTCGATAACGACGAAATATCCGCCGCTAAGGCTCTTTGTTGCCTATGTGTGTAATACGTATTATGTCTTCGTGTGTGAGTCATCGCCAAAAAACCTAACTGTTATATTTGGTAGTCTGTCCTATTTTTTATTTATAACAATTATAGAGGTAACTAATTGCTTCAATTCTAGTCTGCCCAGGTATTGCTATGATATTATCTTTGTTCGAGGCTTTTGTTAATTTAATTTATGTACCCTTGGGGTTTTTAGTTTTCTATTATCAACGGTACTTTGTTTTATGTTCCTTTAATTTTGAGGGTGGCCTTGGGTATCGTCTTTTAGACTTTTAGGCGTTGTCTAACTTTTTACACATTTTGATATTGTGGTTTAAACTTTAAGTATTTTTTATAAGTTTTATTTTGAGATGTTTCGTACTCAAATATTCTTATTTAATATTTTTCATTATCTCTTTAAGATATTTTTGCAGTTCTGTAATTACAATTATTTAATTAGTGGTTGTTTCTTGACGATAAGCACTCGGCTTGATTTATAATGCACGTGGTGAATCATGCGTTAAATCATCATACCTAGTTATCGGTCATATATTTAATATCATATAATGTTTTATTCAAAGTTCGGTATCGGTCTTTGTGCATGAATATAAAGGATGCACGCTTAAGATAAGCAAAATCAGTTTTATTCGGCAATTGCAAATTGAAGGCTTGTCTAAGTTTTCTAGGTTGTCTAAACTCTTACTCTCATCAATGAAGATTTTTAAGAAACCTAACACAACTCTGTATACCACATTAATACACACTCATTTCATAATAACCCCTAAAATACAGCGCTGTATCTTTTATACATAACCTAAACGATGTAAACAACGAACTCTTACATAACGTAAAAGCAGGTAAATCTTCGAAGCGACCAGCCAATGGTGAGCGCCGTTTATTGGGGTCACTTGGGAAAATGTTAACCTGCAGCACTCATTCGTTGTTGCATTTCGAAGGGCTATATATACGTGAGTTATTCGTGGCTGCATTATCGAAGGGACCAATCTGAAAGGCGATGGGCACGTGCTTGGGCGGCGCGTGCGCTGGTGGGGCGAGGCGTGATGTGCGCGTACGCAGTGCGTGCCAGTGCGTAACTGTCGCTACGTTTGTTTACATCTACAACGTTACAAGCTGGTTTTGTATCATCGACCCCATCATGATTGTAAATATCCGCGTCGTAAACTTTATGAATTTTAAACCGGATGGTCCTGAAATCACGTTTATGGAAATTGTTTTTAAACGTGTGTATAATGTATTGGATGTTATTTTGATAAAATGAGTGTGGAATGCAATGTGAAAATGTGAGTATTCTTTGTGTAATCCGTGAAAATTGATAAGCAAATTTTCTTGAGCATGTCAATTTAATCAAAGGCATGTAATAATGACGACATATTTTAATATATATTCTCGACTGAGTTATGATTTAACAAAATCTTCCATTCTTCATGCGTGATGTGTCTTAGGAATCCTGGAATTTTAAAATGTTTCTATTTGGATATTAGGATACCTATTCAGGAAAAAGAATCTTACTTCCATTCCTGCGTATATTCCCGTACAATGAAGGACTAATTTATTAGTTATAGAAATCCCGTGAGTTTTTGCACTCCATAACAAATTATGCAATAGAATAGATTAAAATGACTATAGATCAAAAACCACTTATTAAATACCGCGTTATTAGGCCGTGAAACTTTTCATTTTATTTTCTTCACATTCTTTTTAAATTCACTTCTTAAATGTATTTACTCTTTTCTCGGATCTGCTCAAATGTGTGACCTAAATATGTTATTATTCAGGACCGTATTACGGTTGTATGAGAGAAAAAGCCTCTTCGAAATTGTACTTTTTGTGAATTTATAAGTAATCCCGGCTTTCGGTTTGTCATGCTTGTCGCATAAATGTTGTAATACTTTTATTGACCCGTCCTTTATATTATGCAATACCCGTAATCACTTATCTCTTACTCCATCTCTTGTGACGAGGATATCATACGTAATTACCAACTCAACCTTTAATTTTTTTAAAGATTTCTTGGGAATTTTAGAGGTAACGGTAAAGCATAAATAGCACAAAGATATCTCTAAAAAGGAATAAAAATTCATGAGTTTCGTGCGATCTAATCTTCCCTAGGCGTATATTTTACGTAGCTTATTTAACTCTGTAGGCAATTACCCCTAAATCATTGTCAGTCGGATAAAGTAATTCGTTTATCTGGATGTATAAATGTTGTTTTTCATCTGAGCGCCATGCCACCGAAAAATATTAAGAGTGATTAGGGAGAGAGCGGTGAGGCGTAGTTTTCCGCGGCGCGAGCCTTGGTATAGGTCGGGCGCGATGTCATCGGCCGCGCAATGTCACCCGGCGTTCCGTGATCCGTCGCACCCCCCCGCCCCATCTAGTTCAGCGTCTGCGTGACTCAACCGACATTCGAGCTTCGAACCATTTCCGAATTATATAAAATCATAAGCCCCCTCTTTACATGTATTATATTGAAATGTATTCACCACTTTTTAACCACTTTCTATTGTTTTTAGGATTCATTTCGTACGAATGATGTAACGTGTGACTGGGTCACCTTATTCCTTTGCATACCTTTTCAATTTTATTTACAAAGATGCAGAATGCGCATTATGTATGTATATAGGTACCTAATGTTTTTCGTGCAATTAAAAATTAACATTTTGATGTATTTTGTGTTTTTATAATTTAAAACATCATTTATATTTTTAGCTCCTGTTTTGACGTGACAACGTCTTAAATTAGGTTGCGGCTGGGAGTCACTTATGAAAAAGTGTAACGCTCGGTAACGTTACGATGAGTCACCGAACGAGAGAGAGGCCCGCCGAATGCCTTGCGTCTCTCTCCCACTCAACTATGATCGAGAAAAAGACGTTGTCACGTAAAATCTTCGCCCGTAAAACCGACTTTACAGGCAACCATTTTTTTTAATAATTAAATTAATTGCTTTTTTTCCATTAACGTGATAAATTTCGCAGGTCTGTACTCATACTTTACGAATTTTGTGATAATATACCTTTTATCGTTAAGATAATGATTGTGTCACGCAATATTAAAACAAGCAATAACTAAGTACCAAATTTTTTGGTTCTGCTTTTATTTAAGATTCGTTATGCTTGCCTTCCTTTGTTTTACATGAAGGAATTTCAATATCCCAATACCGAGAACGGCGATGAGATGTGATTTATGATGAATGTTTGCGAAACACCTTCGTGTGTCACGCATCGCTTCAGAAAGTATGTAAATGTTGCCACAATTGCCTAGAGATTGCGGTAGGTCGTATCTAGCCGCTCGCCTATTGGTCGGGGCGGTAGAGCGGTAGAGCTGGGCAGGTGTTTTTGGTAGTTGTCCGCGTGGTGATATTGGGCGATGTCGGTCGTTGACACCGCGCTATCTGCATTATTTAGCCCCCACTCAATGTCGGCACAATGTCGAATCGCTAGAGTTCACAGACCGGCGTGCGCCTTACCGACCGCCTTGTTCTAGCTCATTTTCATCGCTCGCTCTTTGGGCTTTCGCTGCCATTATGAGGGGCCATTTATTTATTAATGCGTTTATGGTTTTATTAACATTAACATTATTGCCCTTGTATCCTTATTTTTATACTTTATATATATATTGAGTGTTTGTTGTTTGAGTGTTTGTATGTGAGAGTTTATACTTTATCTAGATATTGAGTGTAGACATGGACAAGGACAATTGATTTAAAAAGTAACAATTTGTAAAGAATATTCATAAATTAATAAATTGCCACTTAAGAATTTTTAATAAAGATGAATAATTCTGGTTTATTTTAAATTCAAATCATGTATAATTTTATATATTTTATTTATGAAACAAAACAGTTCTTTTAACAGTTGAAATTACATCACCACCTTCCATATCAGTCGTTTTATATAAGTGGTGATACGTGATGGCCGTTTAGGGTAATAATGTAGTAAGGGCACGCTGCACGTTCGCCGTTCCCGTATACGGTATACCGTTGCTCGAAGTGGCAAGGCATGCTCCGCAGTCGGTCGGTGGGCTGCGAGTTGCGACAGTGGGTCGGAGCGCGCGGAAACCACGCCACGGTCAAGGCCGCCGTCTAGACGCAACCCCCGCCCCGGCCCCGCACCCTCGCACCTTCCACCCGCCTTCCCACCCCACCCTATTCGTATCTCCCCTCTATTTATTTTTACCTCGACAGCCGCCGCCGAATTTGCCTGGGTTTCTCTTTGTAGGTTCACGGACCTGACCTACCCATATACGTTACGCTAGGCGCGACGTCTGATTCTCTTAGATGATAATTATAATTAAATTATTCACTCACGATTAACACGAATCTCCCAGGCCCGTTTAAATTCGCCTCCGGGTAGACATTGATATATTATTACGCAAACCCATAATTAAGTGAGGTTTGATATTTTAAAATTATGATTTGATTACTTGGAATCATAAAACTAAATGCTATTTCGACATGTAGCTTTGGTGCTTCTAAATTTATTTTATTACTCACTATCTGAATAATTTGTGTTGTTTTGTTCGTAAAAATAACTTTTACAGTAGGAGTCGGTTGATTTTTTTTGTTGGAACGAGAATAAAATTCTTCCGGAGATTACGTAGGTTTTTGTGATTTGGCACCTGACATGAATTATATAGCATTTAGTTACTACAGTACGTTCGTACGTGGGACACAAATAATGATGTACATATTAATGTACAAATCACAATGCTGATTTTTGAGCTAGAGACATTTAATTAGGTATCCTTGAAATTCAAAATGCAATTTTTAATCACACATCGTTAATCGTATACCTATTCAAAAAGTACAGGAAGTATTTGGTCTTCCGAATTCATTATTCTCAAATTAATTTCAAACAGCGTTAGGATAAACACTGCCTGTCAAAACTGGTCAAGGAAATAGCTGTTCTTCCGTATTGCAATCAGATTTAATTTTAATGACATGATATCTATTGCAAAGATCAAGTGTGTAACTTGTTTGCAAGACTCTGATTGGGCGTAGTGAAATCATCGACGGGCGGTCTGTCTGTGAATAACTAATGTTACCTTGGACGTTGTGGGACCACACGCAAATGCTGCACGTTATATAAGTAGACTTTTTTGTCTATTTTTAACGTGCCAATCAAATGCAATCGCTGCGCTAATTTCGAGAACATGTTAAGCAATGCTCGGCTTGAATGTTTACCGAATATCGCTGAAAGAAGCTCTTATAAAGCGTATGGCCCTGTATTCGTTTCCTTCTCTAACGTCAATCGTCTTGTGGGATGAGTATGTTCATTCAACGCTAGGTTCTTGTAAGTATTGAAGACTTAAAAGAATACTTATGGAGCTACATTTCCATTGACTAATATCTCGAGAATTTCCAACGAACGAGCTCTATTGATTTTAAACGTTCCCAATACCTAGGAATAACTTTCCGTGTGAACTTCGTTTATTTCATTTTAAATCAAGAAAATTTAGCGTTCATAAGAAAAGTAGCGTGGTGAAAAGTTATTTAAACTAGAGCTGAAGCTATAATTTTCTTTAAATTGTTATTGAGTTCAATTTAAGTGTATTTTTGTAGTATTACGTACATTGCAAAAGTGTATGCAATATGCACGGCTCAATGATGTATATGGGAAAGGATTGAATATTTGCATTATGTATAACACGCAGAAGCATTTACCATGGTAACCGATTTGGAATGCCGGACTTAGCAAATATACAATTCTCGACTGTTAATTCTCAATTACATTTTTTTGTAACATATCCTCAAAAGTACCTAAATCAATTTGTCAAAAGTTGCAGCGTAGCAAATTACAGCTCGCAAAAAAGTCTGTCAGTTTTGTAATTACTAATTATGTTCTCAGTTTTTGATACGAACACGTTTTGTCCGTGTTAGAATTGTTAGTCTCCTTACATAAATCTCTTAACCTTATAACGAGTTTTACAGCCCACACGTTTGTCGATATCCGATATTTGAGATAACTTAAAATAGCTTGATCGATGTTTGTGATATTACAGCGGAACAAAAGAAAAACCTGTAATACCTAAAACGGTTCAATTAAGTGGTTCTTTATCATACTTTATAATTGAAAACGTTCGTAACAACAGCGTGACAACTATAATTGATATTTTATTTGAAGTTGATTTTTTATCGTGTAACAAGAGATATCGATATGATAACATATGGAAAAATATGGCAAAGACGTTGGCAATGCTAAACGATCATAATGTTGTGGTAGGTCCGGAATTTTCATAAACAATGCGTCGCGTCGCTGATATTTTTTTCTATCGGCTATTGCTAATGTACGTCACGATCTTTCTGATAAAGAGGCAAATAAAAACCTAGTCTTTTACTGTGTGCGATAAGCGAATAATCGCAAATGTACACGTTGCTTTGAATTAAGTAATTTTTCTAACAGCTATATGAATATCTGGTTGGTTAGGCATGCGATTATGAGAATTTTTATCAGATTTTCAAGAGAAATTTTAATGCCTAAAACTTTGAATTGTGCACCAGATAACAATAAAAAAATTGCGATAAAAATAAGCATTGTTAGTCATGCTTGGAATGTTCTATATAAACTTTAAAGGAATATTCTGATCATAATCTGGAGCAGTATCTACCATTATATAACGTTAAATAGATTTTCAAAATGAACTGGTTTGGGATTTACGAAATAACCTACTTACTTATTCTTTAAAGAGACTGAAGTAAAGTAAGTAATTAGTATCACTCAAGTGAGAATATTCTGGAAGGAGCACTTTGACTTATATTTTTAATTACGTAAATTGTACAAATCATGAAAAGGTTTGGTTTTTTTTAGGTGTTAATTATGAAAAGGTTTCCACGGCTAAAGCTGTATTATAATAAAATTTGGATTACTGCTTAAGGAGCATTGCATTTGCTTGGGATTAAATGATAATGGAGAGGGATAGTCTTCCTCCTGTAGGAACTCGCCAAAGTGTAAAAAGTGTGCTAAATCACGTTGTCCTTGGTCAGGTCCAATAGACGGTCAATTTTTAGCCGTTCATTGGTATTTGGCTGACAAAAAAGTAGCCCAGGCGGGCGGGTGGCCTTGAATTCGATAAAATCGCGTAAGCATGCGATTTTCGGCGTGTTGAGGCGCGAATAGATATTCATAATAAGCGCGCCAGTTCATCGACCGTGTCCGTGGAGTCACCTTGGAGGTTCGTAGATAAATGGCAATTCGTTATTCGGCTACGCGGTGGCCTCGGCGCACGACTCACGCGGCCCGGCTCAACGGCCGCGGCGCTAGTGTTGGGATAGGCTTGCTGTAAACATTACGGCTCTGCGCTTGATGACTTGACAAATTGCTCTTTATGTTTTTAGGATGGCCTTGAATGTGTACATGTGCGATGCGAAGCGGTGGAAGGTTTGATCTTGTTTAGATCGGCAGATGTTAGATGTTAAGATTTTGACGACTCCTAATTGATACTACCTATCAAATATTTTTATTTCTATAGGATATAAATATAAAAAGGGTTCCATAGGTTTCATACAAAAACTTTTATCCAAGATTTCATATCTTGGATATAAATAGAATATCAGTTTTCTTTCAAGCCCAAATATGAAAATATTAAATCTTGTCTACAGTCATGCTTCTATGTTATTGTCGTTATTTATGCTGGAACTTTCGAGAATCTGTTGGGATGGAACATCCTTAGATGTAGGTATCCATTTGGAAGAGTAACCAGGAAAATTTTCCGTTTTAGCTTTACATTAATAAATTATAACAAGGAAGTCACATAAGTGTGAATAGTAATATTGAGCCAGTGTTGCGTAATTTGTGTTTGTGTGTTTGTTAGTATATTTAACCACTTGTGGCCCGATCGCTCTCCGAAAGATAGCTATTATTTTAATAATCTTATTATTGCACCGGTTGCGTCACGAGATTTTTTATCACAACCCGGCAATGTCATTGGGTCGATGAACTTAAATCCTTGGCTGCGTAAAAGATAATAATTTTATTTTCGACTATTTGCTATCTGAATAATAAAATTATGACCTAACTTGCAAATTATGTGACCTATTTTATACATATTTAACTTTTATTGTACTTTCTTCATGAAACGATTGTGTTAGAGCATGAAACAATTATATGACGATAAACGTGCTTTGTACACGGCAGTTTTTCAAGGCGATTTAGTTGTATTTTTCAAGCTAAAAATAAATAGATGACGCTTTCGTTTGCAGCTGAAAAAAGGGAAATTATACTTTGAATTTGAGCAACTACTTCCTGCGTTTGATGGATTCTGAGTTTTTCTTTTGTTGTTTTTTATGCTCTCCGGTTTTAAATAAGATCCTATAATGTACATATATCTATATTCATATTAGGTACTATTTCGCCTGTGTCTTTGAGGATGTGAAGGTTGCATATTTATTTATATTTTCAATTTCATCTAGGGGATATTCAGTTTCATCTACTTTTATTTTTCTCGACCAAATTAATAAATGATGAAATAGCGCAACGAAACGTATCATTTTATATGTAACCTCACTCATATTGACGTCTACCCTCGAATTCCAGGTGCAAATGATGTCAGCAGTCAGTGGTGAGCCCCTACTGCGTCGTGTCAAACAAGAGGCTGAACCGCCACCGCAGTACTCGCCTCCGGAACAGCAGCCCAGACCGATGCCAATGATGCAGCCGTGTGACGTAAGCAATAGGGTTTTAAATGGCCTGTAATATGTTTGGAGTGTTCCTAACGGGCCCTTGTCATAATGGGCAGCGTTGGCCCAACAAATCGTCGATGTTTGATGCCATTACGGCGATTATGAATAAACATCTACAATGACGGCCGATCATAGACATTTAGGCCCTCTATGCTATCGTGATTGCCTCTACTCGTCCAACGTTGCCGATTGTGAAGAGGGCCCCTAACATTGTGAACGTTCAAGGGCGGTGACGATCATAGTTCAAGTGGTGTGATGAAAATATATTTTCTAATGCCTTTCTCTTTGAAATATATGGTGGGCGGGTTGTGGAAAATGAGCTACCGCTCAATAAATGGTATTTATTGAGCGGTAGAATTTGTTCATGATTAGTTTACGTTTTCTCTACAAATAGTTAGTAATTTGTTTTGTCGCTGATCATAAATATATTTGTATTTATGGAACTATACCATAACATAAATCAACAATAACAAAAATATCAGCATATCTTCTTTTGCGTACTGATGATATAACTAGACTTGCGTGCTTCTAAGTAATAAATACTAATTTTAAAATGTGACATGAACCGTTTATCAATTTTATAATCAACATAAACTTTCGAATTTTTCAACCTTTACATGGAATTGCGTTTAAACTTTCCTTTCATTCTTTTAATAATTTTTAACATACGTTTAAAAATAAGCTACGGATTTTCTGAATGTCTAGTGTATTGCCTTTTTATTACAAGTAGGTATAAACTAGGTTCTTGACTCAAATCTTAAGAATAATTATTATGGTTTATTAAAATATCATTTTCTCAAAAACAATGCAATGTATTTCTTTAGATAGCAATCTTAGGCAGACATTTAACTTAGTCCAGAAAATATTTTCGGATTAAACTTTATTATTAACTTGTTTGAACAGCTTTGACGTCACAATATTGTCGTCTCTATACATAGTGCACGATTAAAAAGTTGTTTACAATATAACTCGATATAAGACAATAACGACAACTTTCTTCCACAGTTAGACATAGAGCCGAAAGAGGAGATAAAGTTCTGCGTGTCCCCCGGCGAGGGAAGCATCGTGGGGAACGCCAGCCCAGAGCAACAGCACTGTTCCTCCACCACAGCCGCTGCTGCGAGTGGG
>CAJQZM010040245.1:0-42007 GCA_907164665.1 Colias nastes | reverse complement strand
AGCTACCCCAAAAACCATGAAAATGACACCCATGACGAAAAGATGTACAATTTTCGTCGGCGCCATCTTGGATTTCAGTTTTGACCTCATATTCGGTAATAGCTACCCCAAAAACTATGAAAATGACACCCATCACGAAAAAAAGCCAAATTTTCGTCGACGCCATCTTGAATTGTTTTACCCCACCAATCTATTCAACAACCCATAAAAAAGAGGATCTCAGGCAAAGTAATTTTTAAAACATAATTTTAAATTACAAATAATTGGAATATGAAACTTATATAGTTTACTCTTATAAAGTATCAAATATTTCAAATCACGAAAAAGACAGTGCACGCACAATAATCTTTTTTATTTCGTTTTTATTTTTGGCACGAGGAGCGATACACCCGTCCTTCCAAGAGCGCTTCTGAGCGCGGTCTGACGAACCGCGAGAACAAAATGTATGAAGAAATCGACAAGTATTTTTAATTTAGCTCATTATTGAAATAAAATTTTGATTTAGATTCATAAAAATTACACCATATATAAAGGACTATATATCCCTCAATAAGATATAGTTAAGAAGATAGATTAGGCTCTTAATTTTCCTAAAATGGTACCGTTTTAGACCCCATTTTTTTGCATTTTATGCGTTTATTGTGATGGAAAAAACGTATTTCAGCGATAATTTTGTATGACGTCGCACAATTTTTATAAGATGAACGTAGAGCTGAATATATTATCTTTAAATTAAGATATTACTATGTTCTCACGTGTAATTGCTTTAAGTTAAAATGGTACCGAAAAACAGCGTGTTTTTGTAAAAATACGTTATAGCGTCCTTAACTTCGGCTAACAGCGGCTCCTTTTTTCGTAACATACAATTTTTTTTTAATCAGAATTTGCAACTATCGCACTATTATGTATCTACTATCTAATCCATCAGCGTATCAAATTATTACGGAAGTAAATATTTTTCCCGTGGTTATTCTTCAATATAATACTTTTACACTTTCTCCTCGAACTTTATACTTGTAATATTATTATTATCTAACAAGTATTATAGTAATTTACATTAGCATCAAAACAAGGATATATTTTATAGCTATACACAGTCATACACACACAAAAATCTTCTTTGCTGTATTTACACTTCACCTCAATACAATACTCTTCTCAACAAACGATAACACAAACAGAAAGCATACAACGCTCGCTCTGAACACACTTAATTAAAAGCCATTAACAAAAAACGCAATGAAACCGTAACTTCCGAAAGCGTCATACGTAAGAGTACCTCCATAGTATAAAGAGAGAAGTAAGTTATCTTCGAACAAAGGTACATCGCGCCGTTTGTATGTACGCGGAGCGCTTGACCACGCCCCCCGTTCATGTACGCAAGCTAGACGCACGCACACAACGACGCTCGGTTCCTTCTCATGGACCGTTCTCGTGAGGGCGCGCCATTGCTGTGAGCGGTCGGTGTTTGTTTATACAATTATTTAAAATATCAATGTGACAAGTGACAACCTCTTATGGTTGCCTGGAAGAGATTGCTTTTAAGCAATAAGGCCGCCTTTTGTACACTTTCCAAGTTTATATGTCATTTATTTTCGATTCCTGACAAATGTACAATGAAGTATCATAAATAAATACATAAAAACCCTGCGCCTCGCGAGATTAGGTACCATGCGCTCCTAAATGCCGGGAGTTGGCCTGCTTCTCTCTTTATACTATGGCACCTCTTAATATTTGCATGGTGACCCAAATTGGAGTAATCCGAAAAAGTTTTTAAACCACGCTTTTGTTCATGACTCTATTGAGGAAGTTGCTTCATTTTAGTAGTCGGATAAGTTTGTATTAAATAGTTTTAAAGCGTATTACCTGGGTTTGTTCTTTGTGACAATTATTTTTTGATTACTCTTTGGTGTAATATTAATATAAGTACCTATGTTTAATTTAATGTTTAATTAGTATGTATATTATGCATTTTACTCCTAATATAATTAATCTGCACATTTGATGGTTCTCAAATATCTGCAAATATTTGAGAACCATCAAATCAAAAAATTGTATCCTTGTTACCTCTGTTAGCTACCACAATCGAGAGTTTCGTACAGGAAATTATTGGGCGTCTCATCAAAATAAAGCTACTTACGAAAAATTAGCTTGATAGTAATCACTTGCAAAAATGGGCGATGGATCCTGAACTATCAGAAAAAACACAGAAGCGCAGGAATATACAATTATTTCCAACTTATATTTGATTACTTTCTGATATTACAAAAAATATTCTTATACCAAAAAATATTGTAAAAACGTAGTACATATTAACTCAATGAAAAAGACAAGCGATGTAAATAAAAAGCCATGTTGCTACATCTCAGTAATTCAATTACAGAGTTGCTTCATGTTCAACTTTGCGTCTGCAACTTGCTGTATAGTGTATACTGTGTACACTGACTTTGTATACTGTAGTTTATTTTGCAAAGCTTTGATTTTTAATAAGTTGTTGAAACATGATTGCGTGGAAAGAGCGTGTGTACCGAGCATACGTGTTAGAAGTGAAACTTCTTTGGCAAGATTCAAAGATAATAATCGTCGCCTTACTCCATGACGTGACGGTATTGCCATGACGCGACATTGAAATTTTACTCTCAAGTCTCAACGCGTCTAAAGAAGTTCAATTTCAAAAAATATAAGACCCTTTTAAACTATTAACAGGACGGGCTTATAATATAAGGGTGTTAATTATTATGGATGATATTTTTATTCGGCGCTAAAAAAGTTAAAAACTAATTTTCCCGCCAATTTGCACAGAAATAGTTCTATTAGCCAAATTCAAAAGCAACATATCAAACAAATACTTCCATAAATTCACTTGAACCTTTTAAAACTATGGCAATGAAAAAGAAATATTTCTTACAAGTTCGGTAATAAATGTGCAAGTTTGTAATTGGTCGTTTTACGGATATTTATGTTCGGGAAACATCGTGGCGACTCGACTTTACATTAATAGCAATGTAAATTGATCTTTATTCAAATGTATCAAAGTTCCTTTTCGTTTATTATTCATATACCTACGCTTGGGCGTTTGAAATTACACTTTTCCTTGAGACGGCTTGTTCAGATTTAGGTGTTCATTTTTGTTTTTCTGTTTCAAATGTTGGTAATTGTTATTATTATATTATAATGTTTCACATTTTGATGGAAAATTCCTTGGCAGACAAGTACTACCTAATATTTAGCAACGTACTACCCTTACGGAAAAATGTAATTAATAAAGTACAGTCCTATGGCATTCTTTTTATTTCATTTTCAATTCTATACTAAGAAATATAAAAATTCGAAAGTGTGTTTGTTGGTCTTTCTTTATCGTCACAATGAAGCGATCTTCTAGGATAAAATTTTGTATCTTGTAATAGTTAGGAACTTACAGAGGGATAGATACTACTTTAAACCGTAATGAAACATAATATTATTCCCTTATATGTATTTCCTTTGACGGTAAACTAACAGGTAACAAGCTCTAATATATTATTAATATCAAAAATCTAAATTTACGCAAATTATTTAACGAAACAAGTATCCAATCAACTTTTAAGCTATCTCTATTAACAAACAAGATTGTATCGAGTTTATTAAATTGTTACACAAAATTAATTCTTTGATGTTTCCAGCATTTTCTTAATAAATTAATTATGTATTTATAATTAATATTGCGATCAAAGTTCTATTAAACGTAATTTGTTACAATTGATAAAGGAAATTTATCTTTCGTTAATCGGAGGATATATTGATCCAACTTTGTAAAAAAAGTTGTTGTAATAATTTAATTTCGCCAACTACCTAGAGGAATAATAACTATATTTTATGTCTGATATTGTAGGTTGTAAAGGGGTGATGATTTACGTTTTTTGATCGAATATCTTAGTCGAGTGTCGGTAGATTTCTTGGAAATAGAAGCAGTTGTTTTTCATCAATTTCCCGGACCTTTAGCCTACCTACATTTAGTAGAATGTCCATTTATAGCTTTAAAGGTTTTGATAAAAGCGAGCGGACTGTAGTCAATACTCCATTCGAACTAAAATCCACACAGTGAAGCCCATTCTAATATAACACAAATAAATCATACCGTCCGCATGTATCCCTGAATGATAGGAAAAAATAAATAAAAATCGTGTAGGTACGGATAGCATATCGTTTTTCTACGTCACTATCTTCCGGGTACAATACCCGTGATTTATATGCTGTCCGTATTTTATTAACATAGTCCGATATTAATGCTGTTTTTTGTAACTGATGGATATCATTTTTGTCATTATAGTCTGACTCATATTACGATCATATTTTAGCGACGTTTTATGTTTGTATAGTTAAATCTACAGATTCACTAAGCAATCGATTTAATGTATTTTTTTTTACAAGTCTCTTTCGGGAATCGAAGCCAGGTCCTATTATAACATTCATACTGTTTCGTCTTGAAATAAATTCTATACATTTAAGTTTTTAATTACACATTTTCGTTCACAGTTGGTAAAGTACCTATCACTACATAGTATAAAACAAAGTCGCTTTCTCTCTCCCTATGTCCCTATGTCCCTTTGTATGCTTAAATCTTTAAAACTACGCAACGGATTTTGATGCGGTTTTTTTTTAATAGATAGAGTGATTCAAGAGGAAGGTTTTAGTATATAATTTATTAGGTTTTAGACAAAGCGGGCGATGCCGCCGGCGGTAAGCTAGTAAATAATATATTGAACCACAGCAAATCTCATTGCGTATTATAAGCTTAGTATATTTGCAGGCTCCGAACTTGTCTGAGATACTATTTGCAACAGTCTAGACAAATAAAAAATAGGCATTATCTACAATACTATAACAGGGACGTACTGAGTACAATTTAGGGGCTCTGAAATAAAGAAGTAAAAGAGAATGAGCGGCTTTCTTTCTTATTTTTCAATAGAATAATAAAAGGTTCGAGAAAAAATTATTATGTTAAAACGACTACCAACGCTAATATGTACATCAACATTAATTAATTTTATAAATAAATTAGCTAGATTCTGCGAGGATAAAAAGATAGAGATAATCACTTATGGAATCGATCAGCTGTTTTGGAGAAATAATATAAACATATTTTTTATTTTATTTTAGAAGACTCAGTTGTCATAACATTTATCTAAGTGAGTTGAAAAGATAGATCAATAGCAATTTATTATTCATGATCTCGTTATTTAGAAGTTCAAATCGTAATTGCTTTTGAGCGTCTTTAATTGCTTCGTGAAATATAAAGTTTCACATTAATTAATCATGAATCTGCGTAAATAATACAATTATATCTTTAATTAATATTAAATGAGACATTTGTACATGTTAATTGTTTTTACTCATCCCTATATGAAATGTCATTAAATAAAATAAACAGGGCTGTCAATTACTTCATTTAAATACTTTCATGAGAAAGCTGTAATGAATTACATACAATACAATACAAAAATTCCTATGGGAGGGGGAAAATTTAACATTCCGTCAAGTCCGGCCCTGGTGTCCATTTAGAATCTAGATCATAAAAATCATTTCAAATCCCTCACGTCGACAGTTTTTTTGCTCTATTATTTATAAATTATACATTCTACCCACATTTATAGAATACTAGCTTTCCGCCCGCGGCTTCGCCCGCGTTTTCAAAGAAAAACCCGTTCCCGTAGGATTTCCGGCATAAAACCTATCCTAATATGTCCTTTCTCGGGTATCAAAATATCTCTATACCAAATTTCATGCAATTAATTGGTTCAGTTATAGTTAAGGCGTGATTGAGTAACAGACAGACAGACAGAGTTACTTTCGCATTTATAATATTAGTATGGATAAATTATGAAATATGCTTTTCCTAACACAAAAATTTCTTAGTTAGAAATTATTTTACTTATGAACACATACAGCAGAAAGCTTTTATAGAAGCGGTCTAAATTTAATTTAGATACAATAAATGTGTTTCATATTTACTCAATATTAGACCCGACTCAGTATTAACCAGTGATTTCATTATTGGAATCAGTGTGATAGTTTTCAAAGATAAATTCAAAGATTCTATAATAATAATATTAATATGTAGTACGTAGATGGGTTTTATCATCTCTTTGAAGTTGTTGAAATAGATTATTATCTTTTCAAAACCATATTATGTGTAGCAGTTGTCTCATACTATAATTGTTCGAGTGTGGTTATTTTTTTATTTACATTTCCCGAATCATGATAATTTTCATTGAAAAAAAATTTAAAGTTCTCCAACTCCGTCACTAGATGGCACTAGTTCAACTATTTTTTCTATGATATCGTTCATTGGGTAACCATGATGTATTTAGGAGTTAAATTATAATAAGTGAATGAATGCAGCGTAGGTACCACGCGATAAGGAACTTCGTTCCAACAGTAGTATATCCAATGTGGGAAAGTAATGGCGCTAGACTAACGGCCTTACTAATAAAAAGTTAAACAATGGATAAATTTCTACCATTTTATACCATAGCTGTGTCCTGCTCTTGCTCACATGAAACGTCAATCATAAAAAGAAGACAGGTTATTGCAATAACTAATCCATTGCATAGCGAATGGGTAACATTTTATTAGTTAGACCGTACCAATATAGCGCTGTCATTTTTCCAAACTGGAAATAACACTGCTTATGTCTTAACATACATAGTATAAGAGCTATACCGCACTTGACACATAATATTAGGCAGCAAAAGCCGCAAGTCACGCTTAGCTTTGTATTTGACTCACGTTGTGACGTAGGTTCGATGGTGTGTCAGAATATTTTGCAGTTATCATCATTTCTGAGAGGCTGACGGGTTATATAGTGTTAGTGGAAGATCATCCATCCGTAGTGAAAATAAATATAAGCAGTTTAGAAGCTTGTTTTTAGCTATATATGTATAATACTAGTAGTCCACCCCGGCTTCGCCCGTGGTACATATTTAGTATCCCATGTCCTTCTCCTGGCTCTAAACTACCTCCTTGCCAATTTTCAGCTTAATCGGTTCAGCCGTTCTTGAGTTATAAGTGGAGTAACTAACACGACTTTCTTTTATATATATAGATAAATACAGTATTTTGTCACACGCATCACCTTTTTATGTAGATATAATATGTAACCGTATGATTATTAAAACTTATAAATATCTTACTAAATAATTATTATTCTAGCGGTCCGCCCCCGCTTTAACCGTAGTAAAAATAAGTCTCGTACTTTAAGGAAAATAATTAATTAAATCGGTTCAGCCGTTCTCGAGTTATGCGCTAACACATTTTGCGATTCATTTCTATAATATAAGTAGGATTATGAACCAAGGAATTGGGATTATTATTGGGATAAACAGGAAATTGAGAAACTGTTTTCTTATTTATTTCTAGCAAGGTAGTATCCAGAGTCATCATATCCAACGATGTAAGTATTTTTGAAATCGGCAACGTAATTCCTGAGTTTAGTGCTTTCAAACAAATAACCTGACAATATTGTAATATAATAATATTAGTTACCCTCATAGGTGATAAGAGGCCTGTGTCCCAGCAATAGTAACGTATATGGGCTGATGATGATGAATATTATTAGTATAGATACATTAGTAATAATCTATTCTAATATGTATTATAAAGCTGAAGAGTTTGTTTGTTTGAACGCTAATCCCAGGAACTACTAGTCCGATTTGAAAAATTATTTCGATGTTAGATAGCCTATGTATCGAGGAAGGCTTATAGCACGTAGGCTATAATATATCATCACGCTAAGAACAACATAAGCTGAGCCACGCGGGTAAAAACACGGGGCACAGCTAGTGTAAGTATATTTATTTCAAAATAAGGCTTAGTACTATCACGTTGATGTCAGCGATGTTTACCTCCCCTTCGTCCTTGAAGTTTCAAATGTTTATATCCAACTTTATGTAATAACTCAAGTGAAACGTCAAACATAGAGACAAACTAAGTTAAAGTTGGTAACTTAACTATGGATACATTTACTTGTATAATTATTTGCTAGTTATGTTACAGGAACGCTCCGCTTTATTAGTTTAAGTTACTTTTCAACACGTATTGTGGTGTTAGTTTATTATTTGATTGGCTGTCTGTATATACAAAATGAATAAACAAATTTGTGTGTGATTTTTTATACGGGTAGAGATGTTCCTCTAGGTATCTTTAGTTGGTGATAAAATTGCAAATTTGAGAAATATTTTATATTTCTTATTTTTTATGAATAATATAATTTGTAAAAGACTAAGTATAGATAATTTATACCATTTGAAACACTTGAAATCGAACCTATTATCCTAAGTTTTAAAGCATATGCACTGAACACTATACCAACGGCTCTATTCCATACTTAAATTGGCTATACACTTAAGGTTGATGTTCCGACCGTCCCTCCATACATTTTTGATTACCTCTAAACACTTAACACAGACACTATTTCTTTAAAACTAATCATTTTATCACTTCTCTATAATGAAATGTGTGCGCGTTCGACCTTTTTAATCAATAATTTACAATATTTACTTAGAAAAACAACAGTAAAATACCGGAAAAATTTGACACTTCTATAACAGTAGTGTGCGTGACTTTTGCCAAGCGAAACACGACATAAAGCACGACATCTAGCGCATAGACTATATACTTATTACAGATCTAGCGCGTCAATGTCTAAACGAAAGGCGATGTTTAGACATTGACGCGCTAGATGTCGTGCATTCGCGTTCGTTATCTTATACATAATGAGCATAATTCTAATAAATCAAAGTTCTGTGTAAAAATTGAGTAATTTCATTTCCAATCGTTCAAAGAAAATAACAATAAAATAAAATAAAACTAATGACCTTAGAAACTATGTTTTTTTTTGTAAACAATTTATTACTCATTATTGTTCGTCCGTCGTAGGTCTGTAAACTGTATTGTACACTGAAGGTAAATGGTACTGTAGGTACTTTAGTTCGGCGTCGTCGTCGCGTCGGTCGGCTTGATATAAAATTACATTCTTGATTTCATTGACACGCGCTATGATTTGCGCGCGGAATTTCTTGTGTTGTGAATTTATTTTTGTATGCTATGCATTTTAATTGATTCAAATTGCAATGTTTCTCTAGTATGCATTTGAGACTATATTGTAAATTGTAATAATTGATCGTGGGTATAGTAATTAATTATTCTAATAACGCAATTAGTAATATATGTATTTTCGGTGGGATTCAAAACAAAAAATTGGCCCGTGATTTTTATGAAATTTCACCACATTGCAAATCACATCAATCATAGTTCATACACATGTATGACGAAAGTGATTAGTATTGTGGCTAACATTGACTCATCAATTCATCACTGAAACCAGTGATAAATCAGTACCTATATCATATTGTGTTTGAATATTTTTAAACAATGATATAAGTATACAATTATTATAAATCGGTAAACTATCAAAGTAATCACAAACTTGCAAACATTGGTAAAATGTCCAGTAGTTTATGAGCCTATTCATTACAATCAAACAAACAAACAAAGTTTTCCTCTTTATAATATTAGTGTAGACAAACACTATGAATACGATCACGAATGCAAATTCGGGGATTTTCTAATTATTGCTAAATAATAATTGAATTCGTTTTGAAATACTCTATAATTTTTAGTGTATAAATAGACATTTATAATGTGGTGCTCATTTTTTTTGTACTGCTAACGCTATTGTAGGTACCTATTTTCGTTGTTTTATTTCAAGTGAACACGGCCATACAATTTTGTCACGAGCCGCCTATGATTGTAGGTACTTTTGTTAGGCTCCTTCGTCGTCCGCGTCGCGTCGGCTCGAAAGTTCTTGATTTCATTGTCACGCGCTATGATTTGCGCGCGGATTTTCTTGTGTTGTGAATTTATTTTTGTATTATTATTATTTTTTATTTTTTTTTTATTTTATTGATTCAAATAAAATATTTCACTAGTATGCATTTGAGACTATATTGTATTATGTATAATTTATCGTAGGTATAGTTATTCTTATAACGCAGTTATATTTTCGGTGGGACAATTTGACCCGTGATTTTTCTGAAATATCACCACGTTGCAAATCACATCAATCATACACACGTATGACGAAAGTATAGTGGCTAACATTGACTCATCAGTTCATCACTGAAACCAGTGATAAATCAGTATATCATATTTTATTGTGTTTGAATATTTTTTAAACAACGATATATACAATATTATTATAAATCGGTAAACTACCAAAGTACTTCCGAATTTTCAGACAGACAAACAAGTAGTTTTAAACACGCAGTTTTCTTATACTAGTAGCAAAAATCAAAACCATAATATTATGTTTACCTACTATATTTTACTAAAAGTCGAGTGCGTCGAAATCGTAAATAATAGGTAATATAATGTTTTTCACCTTCCTGGTTATTTTCCCATAGTAAATAGTGTTTTAGGTTTGTTGTTGTAGGTAGGAATAATAATAATTATTCTTACTTGTTGGTTATGAAATGTATATTGAAATAATTTATTTTTTCAAATCATTAGTGATATTAGTTTTGAGTGAAAATGCTTGGATCAGCATAATATTATATGGTACTTCAAATACATGTTTTGATAAAAAAACAATAGTGTAATAAAATAAAACTGCGTTTTATTGTAATCAATGTTGACAGTTTTAAATTCCAAAATTATTGATCAATAAAATAGTTTACACCAACAAATATAACTTTTATTTTTATAACCATCGTTCTTATTATAAACCGTAGCAGGTGGCGTTTTGAAGTTCTGTCTACTCATACAGAAAAATGGAAAACTTGTTTTTTTTGTAAACAATTTATTACTCATTATTGTTGTTTGGCTGTGTGTTTGGCAACTCGAAGCGTGGTCGTCCGTCGTAGGTACTTTTGTTTTGTTACTCAGGAGGATAACCTCAGACTGTAGACACTGTAGTGATGTCAAGACAAATGTGCGAAAGACTGTAAAGTCAGACGCTAATTTAGAAGACGGGCTACCCATTGGGGCTGTTGAAATTGTCTGGAGATCCTTTTGGAACTCATCCATTCTGTGGTTAAACACTTCAAACATCTGATCAATAGACTGTGTGATGGATTCCATATTAGTTTTAGTGCAGTGGCAGTGTAAATGTTGTTGTTGAGGTTATGTAAATTTAACACTTTAGTTAACTACCAAGATATAAAGAAATGAGGATAGGACACAATAACTATTGGTTGAGGTATTTATAAACTCATAATATACTTTTAAAAAAATCACGTTTTAATAAATTTCTAGAATTAAATTAGAACAGCTGATTCAAAATAGCCTAAAAAATCTTAATAATAATAATTACGCTTCACAGCAAGAAGAAATGTACCATATGTACCCGCACAAAGTCGATATTGTGTTGCCTACCGTTCGACTCAATGGCTAGGGTTGTAACTACCTTTAATAATTATTACCAAACTAATAAACCGAGTGATGCGAAATAACCATAATTCTTTTAGAGTTTGATAAAATGATCAGGCAGGTATTTTCTTTAATCCTCTGAATTCTCGGTTACTAAATTGTATCGTTGAAATTATTCTTAATCGCGTAAATTTAATAAATAATCATATGGAAAACACTTTTCATTTGTTTTTTTACTTTCACGCCCAACTACTATACAATAATTACGTTGTTTCGGTATTTTGACGAGAAAACGCAGCAAACATCCGTTGTATCATTTTAGATAGATTGTATATTTTGTATCTGTAGAATTGAAATCAAAGCTATGTATATGTTGTCTCCATTCTTTTCTTATCGGATTGTTGATCCCAATGCGAATGCGTCACTTAAATTTTATAAAAGACAATTAAGAACATCAAAAATAAAGTGATACGTAAATATTTCACAGTGCAATATATTATGTAATTAATAATAATTATATATTTATGAAAAAATAATTACATCAGATTTAATAATCGCAATTGTTTTGAATGTACATATGAATAAATGATTACATACTCCATAAATGTATTCTTCCAGCATTTTCCAATATCACAGGTTGTCTGGTAGAAATCACTTGTAAGTGATAAGACCGCCTTTTGTACATTGTCTCTATGTGCTGTTTTCTTTCTGTTATTTTATTTGGTGTGCAATAAAGAATTTATTATTATTATTATTATTATTACATCATAATAGTAATAATCACAATTGTTTTATTTCCCATTTGTTGCAACCCTAGCATATTTTCATGTAGCAGCAGAAGTACCTACACTGGCGGCGCGGCGGCATCGTGCGACATCAAAGGCATTGCCTTACTAGGTAAGTTTATAATGCTCTTTAATAATTATTTTTGACTTTACTCATTTCTTTTATTATATAATTTACGTTTTACTTTTACAGAATCCGATTCAATGGATTATGAAGACGAGTCACACAACGCCATACGATAGTGATGATGAATGAACATTTCAATAAATGCATGCGTGTTTTTTTTATGTTGTTTTGTAATTGTTAATTGTTTCTTAAATAAAGAAATAAACTAAATATTTAAATGATGATTTGTTATTTGCAACACAACTTTATATTTGAGATTCTTTACAAATGTATATTTAGTTTTGTATCATCAAATTTATAAATTTTATTCCATAGTTTTCAAAATTAAATGTAAATGACCATAAAAACATTAATAAAGTAAATCATTGATGTAAGGTCAGGGAACGTAATACATATATACATCTGACCATGTAGAAGCTAAGTCTTGTTGACTGCTGAAGTCTGTAAAGTTTTGTTGTCTGCTGAAGTCTGTACGCAATGAAAATGTCTGCCGTTTCGAAAATAAGTTTTTAAGACCCTAATAAATAAAATATATGAATGGCAGATCTGGTCAAATACTTTCAAAATTGTATTTTTTTCAGCACTTTCATAAGTGTCTGCCAGAATGTTATCCGCGTGATAATGGTCTGCCATTGTTATTTTCCGATAGTAATAATAATCTATTTTCAAATATCAAAATGGCAGACGTGGTCAAATGGTTTCAAAGTTCGCCAAAAATTTCCACCTGTCTTACCTAAGCGCGCGCCCCGTCCACCACTCTGGGCTTAGTGACTCCTCATCTCATGTATAGTAGGTATAGGGGAATCAACACACAAAAATCCAGGTCGTCAAATACATACAGGTAGCTTTGCGCTAGCTCTCTAGCTATTACTTCTTATGGAGAGAAAACGTAAACATGTACCACGGGCGAAGCCGGGGCGGACCGCTAGTAAATAATAAAATAATAAATAGTGTATTAGATTTGTTATTGTATCTTGTATACCTACGAATAATTATTCTTACGTCTTGTTGGGAAATGTTCAAATACCTACCTATTGAAATAATTTACTGTTACAAATCATTAGTGTTATTAGTTTTGAGTGAATAGGCATGGATCAGAAATTCAGAATATAATATGCTACTAACTACTCAAATACATACATGTTTACACAACAAACACCACTGACCTCTATAACTATAAGTTATAGAGGTCAGTGACCGTCAGTGACAAACACTATGGATACCTACGCTCGCGAATGCAAATTCGGTGATTTACTAATTATTGATACCTAGTCATTGAATTCGTTTTGAAATAGCCTGTACTTTGTAATTTTTAGTGTTATAGACATTTATAAAATGTGGTGCTCATTTTTTTGTAATAAATCATCCCGAACGCTATTGTATTTTCGTTGTTTTATTTCAAGTGAACACCTATACAATTTTGTCACGAGCCGCCTCTGGCCTCTGGGTGAAATAAACAAGTCAAATGATTTTTGTTCTAATTGTATTTTGGTAGTAGTTTGTTTAGAATTTACATTACCATTGTTTAATTTTTACCTACTATATTTTACTAAAAGTCGAGTGCGTCGAAATCGTAAATATCTTTTTCACCTTCCTGGTTTTTTTCCATAGTAAATAGTGTTTTAGATTTGTTGTTGTATGAATAATTATTCTTAGCATAATATTATATCATAGGTATATGCTACTTCAAATACATGTTTTGATAAAAAAAACAATAGTGTAATGTAATAAAATAAAACTGCGTTTTATTGTAATCAATTTTGACATTATTTATTTCCCAAAATTACAACAAAATAGTTTACGCCAACAAATATAACTTTTATTTTTATAACAATCCTACTTGTTTTACATTCACGCCATCTAGACTTAAATCTTTATCATTTTTGTATACGTCTGTGTGTGTAAACGACCCTGTATGCAATGACAGATGTTATAATGCATTTTTTTACCGAATTGGGTGGATTTTAAGGCAATGATATGACATATTTCAATAAAATATAATATTCAGTAACCGCCATGACTATTCCTACGACCTTAATCTTTTCCAATTACGCAAAAACTCAAATAAACTAGAAATGTAGAATTCAGCGCCATCTAGCGGGACATTGGCTGGGAACAGATCGTAGCAATCACCTTAAAAACGTTAATTTTTCATTTCCCAGTAAAATTAAACACAATTTCGTTACATATATCACGTTTAAGTACTAACGTTGGATTTATGAAATAGAAAATTGTCTATTAGCCCTACGAAACTTGGCATATATTACGTTTAAAGGGGATGTGTCGACGAAAGTAGTACTTTAGTATTCCTATGGGTATTGGTTAGCTTGCTTTACTAGGGATCACAGGTTCGATTATGAAATTGTGTATCTATGATTTTGATAAGATGTTTGTAAAGATAGTTAAATGACTAATTTGCTAATTTTTGTGTCTACTTTTCAAAATTTATGTTTGAAATTAGCCAATCTTATCCTACTTATGTTATAAATGCGAAAGTTTGTGAGGATGGATGTATGTGTATGTATGTATGTTTGTTACTCTTTCACGCAAATACTACAACGATATATAGACTACAACGAAATTTAGCACACATATATAATAACTTGGATTAACACATAGGATAGGTTTTATCTCGGAAATCCCACGGGAACGATGCGGGTTTTTTACAAAACGCGGGCGAAGCCGTGGGCGGAAAGCTAGTCAATTTATAATGTAACAAAATATTATTTTCTGTTATTAATTAAAAGAAGAAAGCTTTTTTTACACATAATAAGTATTAAGACAAAGTATAAAAAAAATATTACAACATAACATATTACGTAATCTAACAGCAAGCTGCAACTCGCTTATTTCAGGAAAAATCTGCAGTCTCCCGCCATACATTACACAAATGCTCTTATATTTGTCCATGAAACAGTGCCATCGCAATCCTTAAGAAAAATAGCGTTTTCCACGCCTCGAGAGGCGATTTGTCGACTTTTTGCTAGCAACCCCCTCACAGTTAGCGAGGCTATAAATTATGGCAATGGACTGTAATATGTCAGCGTTGAATCATTTTTTCTATGACTTATATATAAATGTTCAATTTTTATACAGATTAGTATACTCATTACTCATACTGAAATTTGATTTTTGCTAATAGTAAAGAAGGTACAGTCTTCTACTGCCGGCTTTGTTTGCTGATCGAGAAGCTCCAACAATATACAATCTGCTCCGCTCCTGTTGGTCTTAGCGTGATTATATTATATTAATATAGGCCTAGGATAAATTCTTATTATAAATGCAAAAGTATGTATATGTGGATGTTTGCCCGTCAATCACCTCATAACTACGAAACCGATTTTGATCAAACTTAAAAACGCCGAGTAACTTATATATGTAAACTAGCTGTGCCCCGCGGTTTTACACGCAGTGCTCCGCTCCTGATGATATTAGCGTGAATATAGCCTATCGCCTTCCTCGATAAATGGGCTATCTAACACCGCAAGAATTTTTCAAATCGGACCAGTAGTTCCTGAGATTAGCGCGTTAAAATAAACTCTTCAGCTTTATATAAGTATAGATTACTGATTTATCCCCAGTACAGAGCTGTCAGAGTACGCTTAACACGAGCACTAACTTAAACGATGGCTGAGAGTCTCTGACCACACCCCGGACACTCCATACAAAATGATCGTTTTGACAGTCACACTGTAGAGACTGCAAATGTGTGTGTTAACGCTTTATGGTTGGCACATTTGTGACTAGCGTAAAAAAAAAATCGCGTTTTTCTGATGAAATACATCCGTAAACAGCACAATATCTAACCATTTTCTACGAAAAACGATAATCACAAATCCAAAATAATAAAATTACTTTAAGTCAATTTGATTAATGTTGTCAATCTTCGTTGCGTATCGTCCTTGCAGAAAAATATGGCCCATTTTATGTCTGATCGCGCGGGGGTGAGGTAAGTTTAATTTTGGCGGGAGGCGGAGAGTGTCCGTTCTGTAGCGTTTAGCTACTATTATGTATTCTGTGCTCTGACCATCCGTTGATAACTTGACAGTAGCACTTGACAGTAACTTGAATGTAACATGAAGAAGAGGATTACAATATTATTCAATGAATAGCGAACATAAATTAGAAGTAGGTTAACAATGTAAGAAATTTATCATATATTTTTTTTAATTTATTACCACCAAAAATTATTCATTTATTCAGTAGGTAAATTAAAATTGCCTCAAAACGCTATAAATGCAAATTCTCGCCAAAATTGAAACAGTGATTGATAATGGTCTCAAATAAAAAGGAAAAGCTACACAACAAAATAAACAGTAGACGCTGTCAAAACTTTCAACAGCGGCATAGCAATTACTGGTGTTTCGAAATATGTCGTACGTATTAAAATTTCGAATAGTCATGTCTAGGCTTGGCTAGACTGAAACTTTTTCAATTAGTACTTCGACGATTGAATTAAAATTGAAATGGTTTTGATTTTTATTTATAAGCTTGCTATTCATGTCGTTTTGAGAACAGAAAATACATTTTGAGCTCATTTTTTTCATATTTTTGATCTTTTATCTTTGTATTTTAAGAAGGCTTTGAGCCATAAGGCCGCCATTTGTACATTTTGAATAGTTTTGTTTTAATTTTATTTTATAAGACTGTTGTACAATAAAGAGTAAATAAATAAATGATTGTTAGAAACTATAGTAATGAACTACATTAGTAATTATATAGGTCTTCAAAATGAGTTCAGTAGTTTTAAATATCACTTGCAAGTTGTATTACATAGTTATTAAGTTAAAAAAAATAACGTAATGTAGGTAGTGGTTTTACTACACAAAAAAAGATATAAATATAAACATAAACATTCTTAATGTTCTTCCTTTTTATATCCCCCTCCCACGATTCGCCCATAATTTAATTCACCAGCGAAATTTGCAACACAAACTGTTTTCCGATACGTTATCACGATTGCTATACGGCTAAATTAACTGCGCCATGAACAATATATATGGTTAAAAATATATAACGCTACTAGCTTTCCGCCCTCGGTTTCGCCCACGTTTTCAGAGAAAAACCCGCATAGTTCCCGTTCCTGTGGGATTTCCGGGATAAAACCTATCCTATGTGTTAATCTTAGTTACCGTCTATATGTGTGCTAAATTTCATAGTAATCGGTTCAGTAGTATTTGCGTGAAAGAGTAACAAACATACACACACACATCCATCCTCTCAATCTTTAGCATTTATAATATTAGTAGGATAGGATAGGAAGTTGAATTTATAATTTAATAGGCTAATGTTATCAGGTACTTACTTACTTAGTTTATTTGTAAGCATTACTAGATTAGTATGAATGTTCTGCTAATGCTATTTGAAAAATTTCTTGTATAACATCCACTTAATCAATTTTAGAATTCTTTACAGGTAAAAAAGTACCTAATAATAATTTTCCTTCAGTCCTTAAAAGTTTTTTTAAGAAATTACCATTTATAAAAATCAAAAAATAATATTTTGAAATTTATACATTTTTTTTACTTTGTTGTTTCACATAGAAACTGCTCGTATCTGCATGAAATTTATCAACAAAGGAAATCGAAACCTGGACTAGCACAAAGGCTATTTGTTTTCCATATACCACTAGAGTAAAGCCACGGGCTAAAGCTGTTAAAAATATAGTTTAGTACATTTTCAATATTTTTGAAGTGAAACTTTTTTTCAAAAATTTCAAGATCGCGTCATGGCAATACCATCACGTCATGTAGGCGACGATTTTGGTATCTTTGAATCTTTGAAGTTTCACTTCTGACACGTGTGCTCGGCACATACGCTCTTTTTTATTTACCATACGGAATAATATAACATTTAAATATTTTATGAATTTTGCATAAATGCATAAAGATAAAGTCGAAAGAGAAATATTTTAAACCATTAAGTAACAATGATGCAATATAAATGAATCGCGATTTAAATCCGTTATTAATACTTCATTCAAACCATTTCCCGTTATAATAAAATTCATTAAAAATATCATCCATACAAATAAAGTTGAATCTGCATGTAATGCTGATAAATTATCAGCTAATTTATACTCAAATAATTTATACTTAGATATATTGTAACAAAAAGATCAGTCTCTATCAAACTCAAACATTTATTTATTCAACTAGACTTCGTTTATAAGCGCTTTCGAATCGTCAAAATACAGAAAAAAAAATGATTTGCCATCGCAAAAATAATAATTTATCCGTTCCAAGGAATCTGTCAATGATTTTAAAACTTCAATCATACATTAAAAAAACTATTTCTGAGTTCAGAAATCGATTCCAAACGTCTACAGGTAAATTAGCTTGGAGAAATTTTTGCGTTTGTAGTAGTGTATGGTCAGCAAATCAAATAAAACAACATTTTATTTTTAGTTTTTATTTTATATATATAAGGGATTTTAAATTAAACTATATGTGTTTCTCCTCTGAAAAAGATGAGACTTTATTTTAATATTTGCACATTTAACATACGTATAACTTTTACATTAACAATGTTACTAAAATGAAAAATTTACTAACCTGAAAAAGAAACGACATTTAAAGTTTAATTCTTTAGTTTGAGAAGTCAAAGGCTTGCCTCGACCATGTTTTAACACTGGAGCCATTTTGAATTAACAATATAAAGTTACAACATTTACACACAAATTAAACACTTCAACAAATATTATAACAATACAAATAATAACAACAATCAACAAATACAAAATTTAACAATTAAACTACTAGACCGGGAGATATTGACACAAAATTTCGAGTCATTTGTAACAGGATGGCGGTTCTACAGGGGTCTTAGTACGCAATGACAAAAAGAAAAACGATGGTGTGAACGCTGGTACCGGCGGCTTAGTCGCGTGGGCGTTAGTCGAACTCGTCGGAAAAATAGCGAAGTCAAACAATTTGTAACACAAAAATTTTAGAATTTACCGATAGCCCATAAAAAAGAAGAAGGCGGTAGTGTCATGCCATACTTTTCCGGTGTGACTTACAGCCCGCCATACCGACGCGAATGTGTTGATTTAAAAAAAACAATTCAACCATTTGTACTAGGCTAACTTTTGCACAGGTAACCATCGTCGTGCAGCCATTTACGAAAATCGCCATGCCATACTTTTCGGACGATTCCAAATGGTCGCCATACCGCCGAAAATCTGCAAATTTTTTTTTATCGTCGAACCATTTGTACCACCCTAAATTTTTTTTTTTAACAACTCCTGAATGATTATAAATAGAAGTGTGATAATGCCATACCTGTGGGAGGTGGCGAATGTGTATAAGATTTTTTTTATTGTAAGATTTTATTCGTATTTTGAACGATTAGTAACAGTATGGCATAATAATATTAATTAAAAATTATTAAATATTTCCTGTAAGTTTGAGGTTCAACGAATATAAATACAAAATTTCAAAGATCTAGGTGGTGGAAATCTTCACTTATATAAATTAATACTAAATTAATTTTTCAAGTATGGCAGCACTTTTTCCCCCTACTAGAAGTATGGTAAATATAATAATGGTCACATTTTATCACATACTCTCCAAAAATCCAAATGCAATACTGGTACAAAAAGTTTGGCGAAAAAAAAAATTTTTGCAGATTTTCAGCGGTATGGCGACCATTTGGAATCGTCCGAAAAGTATGGCATGGCGATTTTCGTAAATAGCTGCACGACGATGGTTACCTGTGCAAAAGTTAGCCTGGTACAAATGGTTGAATTGTTTTTTTTTTAAATCAACACATTCGCGTCGGTATGGCGGGCTGTAAGTCACACCGGAAAAGTATGGCATGACACTACCGCCTACTTCTTTTTTATGGGCTATCGGTAAATTCTAAAATTTTTGTGTTACAAATCGTTTGACTTTCGCTATTTTTCCGACGAGTTCGACTAACGCCCACGCGACTAAGCCGCCGGTACCAGTGTTCACACCATCGTTTTTTTAGGGTTCCGTAGCCAAAATGGCAAAAACGGAACCCTTATAGTTTCGTCATGTCCGTCTGTCCGTCTGTCCGTCTGTCCGTCTGTCACAGCCGATTTACTCGGAAACTATAAGTACTACAGTGATGAAATTTGATGGGAATATGTGTTGTATGAACCGCTACAAAAATATGACACTAAATAGTAAAAAAAAGAATTGGGGGTGGGGCCCCCCATACATGTAACTGAGGGATGAAATTTTTTTTTTCGATGTACATACCCGTGTGGGGTATCAATGGAAAGGTCTTTTAAAATGATATAAAGTTTTCTAAAAAACATTTTTCTTAAAGTGAACGGTTTTTGAGATATCAGCTCTCAAAGTCGTAAAAAGTATGTCCCCCCCCCTCTATTTTTATAACTACGGGGTATAAAATTCTAAAAAAAATAGAGGTGATGCATGCTAATTAACTCTTTCAACGATTTTTGGTTTGATCAAAGTATCTCTTATAGTTTTTGAGATAGGTTGATTTAACTGTAATTTATTATATTTGCTGCTACGGAACCCTTTGTGCGCGAGCCCGACTCGCACTTGGCCGGTTTTATTCTTTTTGTCATTGCGTACTAAGACCCCTGTAGAACCGCCATCCTGTTACAAATGACTCGAAATTTTGTGTCAATATCTCCCGGTCTATAAGTAATAATTATAATTTTTGAATGAAATGTGTGCTTGATGTTCTAACGGTACCAAACGACTGCACAGTGCACGTGGCACCTGCGGACAGCGTAAACTGGTTTATTCTGGTTTTGTGCGTGTTTCCACTTTCCACTATCAAGTGACGATTTATTTATTTGTTTTGTTTCGTAATTATTATGGTCAAATATTAATTATGAAACAAATTATTATGGACACGATATTTTATTGTTTCACGGTAGTCGCCTTGTCGTTTGCTCAAGGACGTGAAATTGAATGATATATTTTTTTTTATAAAGTCAAAACCATTTTCTTTCAAATAAAAACTTGTTTTTATTGAAAACAAAAGTGTTGCTAGGAATAAGTATAAAATTAAATAGTAATGTTAGGATATCGAAACATTTTTGTATAGGCCAGAACGATATAGTGGAAACGCGCTCTAAGATCTGAGTAATATACACACCACTACATATGCAAAAATTTCTCCAAGCTAATTTACCTGTATAAAAATAAATATTCCTTTTGACTAGATATCGACTGCATCTATCATTAGAAGTAAATTATAATAAAACATGATGTTTAAAATTAATAAAATATATCGTACGAAACACAGTATAGGTTAGTACATATTCCAATGCTGCTATTTCACGCCGTTTTCTATTGTGATGTGATACTTTCCTACCCACATTCCTACCTAACCGTTCTCCTCTATAGAATAAAAAACTAAAACATACTAAAAATAATACTTTATCGTGTATAATGCAACAAGAGTATCATCTAGTATCACAATTAATAACAAAGTACGAAACTGTGCAAGGATTAAAATTGTTTGAGCGCGGTATACGGGATTACGCTTGCTAGTATCAACATTGCACGCTCCGACTATATCAGAGTTGCTGATGTAAAGTAATTTTTAATAACGTTTATAAGTTGTTTGAGAATAGTTTTTAGATTTTACATAGATTACATGTTTTAATAATATTATGTAAATGTATAATGATATCAAAATCAGTCTAGCCTTTTTGGAGATTAAGAAGCAGAGTTCAGCACTTTTCACGCTCCAACATAATTATACTAAATCTCATCATAATCGATTCAGTAATTGACTTTGTCTTTTTGTAAGATAGACAAGGTTGTGTTTAAATAATTATATAGGTTAATTATATTAACGTTTATATAAAAACCACACAAAGAAAACAAAACATACTTAATTATAAAATAATAAAGTTGTCAACAAACGAGATAATTAGCGACTGTAGCGAAAAATAATATTTCTATAGAATTACATTAAAAATGTTACATTTTAAATACATTGAAATGGTAAAAGTGTAAGTATTGACCTAAAAAAGTAAAAACTATTCAAATGGTGTTTAATACTTACAATATATTTTATATTATGATTATTATAATAGTAATTATGTAAATGTGGGTAAGTCTGTAGAATCATAGCTATGAAATTGATGAACAAATTTGAGTGATATCTATACTAATATTATAAAGCTGAAGAGTTTGTTTGTTTGTTTGAACGCGCTAATCTCGGGAACTACTGGTCCGATTTGAAAAATTCTTTCGGTGTTAGATAGCCCATTTATCGATGAAGGTTATAGGCTATATATCATCACGCTAACACCAACAGGAGTGGAGCCACGGGGGTGAAACCGCGCGGAGCAGCTAGTTTTTATATAAAGTTTTATTCAAGATATCGATTGTATTCAGCTCTTATTTATTTATATTTGTGTTTGATTTTGAGTTTGAGTCTATTCATTGGATTGTAGCTACAAATTTGTATAGTAAATTATGAAAGCATTTAAACAACTCACGTAGAGATAGATTTGGTAAAGCTCAAAGGTATAGAGTGTTACATCGTATTGAATAATGTTATCTGTTAATTATAATTAGACATAAATCAATAAAATTATATTTATAAATCGTAAATCATAATTAAAATGAAAGAAAGAATCTTTGTTGAATTTTGTTGCGAATGGTAAAGAATATCTATTATCTATGTTTTTTTAAAGATGGCGTCTAGTAGCTAAGTACAACGTTATAATTTGTGATGATATTAGC
The DNA here is from genome assembly GCA_907164665.1 of Colias nastes. Classification (NCBI taxonomy): domain Eukaryota; kingdom Metazoa; phylum Arthropoda; class Insecta; order Lepidoptera; family Pieridae; genus Colias; species Colias nastes. The sequence continues at coordinate 18,983 of CAJQZM010040245.1, read as the reverse complement.
ATTATCACTACATAGTATAAAACAAAGTCGCTTTCTCTGTCCCTATGTCCCTTTGTATGCTTAAATCTTTAAAACTACACAACGGATTTTGATGCGGTTTTTTTTAATAGATAGAGTGATTCAAGAGGAAGGTTTTAGTATATAATTTATTAGGTTTTAGATAAAGCGGGCGAAGCCGCGGGCGGTAAGCTAGTCATCAAATATAATACATCATTATAGCATTTCTTCTACATCCTATCAATCTTTTACTTGTAATAACGCACACACATAAAACAATACAATAAATACTTAACAACTTAATCACTTTAAAAACATCGATACCTCCCTAAAACGTTAAGCACACTTGAAACATACCCCACTTTTTACATGGATTAAAGTGGGTGTAACCGCTGAGTTCGTAATGCCCCTAATCTTACCCCCTGACACCTTCTAAAATCTCTATGTCAGTACTCCACGAGACGCTGGCTTTATTAAATTTCAGACTCATCAACGCGTTAGGCTCTTTACGCGTGGGACGAAACGCATCATTTGTTTTCGTGTTATGTAATATAATCTTGAGATAATCTTTGACTACAATAAAATAATAAGATCGATACTGAAGTGTTTAATTATAAGTTATTGTTTTGAAAGGTTACAGCATATTTCCATATGATAATAATATTACTAAAAGACTTTACAGTGCATTAAATTGCATAATGAGAAAAAATAAAATAAATGAAATTCTTTTTAAGCTCTATCTAAATCATATTATTTGGATGTTTTTCACACCTCACATCACACAAGTTCTGAATGTTATAAAAACGCAACTTTTAAACGTGTGACCTAAACTCCTAGTGCATATCAAGCCTAAGTAATAGGTACATGATAAAGTGGTTCAACACTCTATTTAGGTAATTATGCGAAGATGAGCCGAACATTTAGAGTATTAAGTAATGCTTGTGTTGTGATAACTGAGTAATTAAATTATAGAGATTAGTGAGGTTAAGCGACGGTGGGTGCGGTTACAGTTTGGATGGGAAGCTTTTTTAAGTACCTAGTTGTTCAGTCAAAAGTAGTAGTGTAAATAATTTAACACAGTAATTGTAATTATCTATTGAAAAGCCGCTTCAACATGCAACTATCCTATTTTGATTATGAATGTGATTTGTCTGTTTGGTTGCTTATAACACAAGACGCTAAAGATGAAATTTTGATATTATAATAGTTCTTATATGTGTATTATTACAGACAACATTTTGTTTAATAATAATATACTGTTACAAAAAATAACATCTTCGTGAAAAACTTTTTGAGTTCTTTTGTAGCTGACTTATGATTTTAAATAAAAACATGACAATAATTAATTTAAAAATCTTACTTTTCAAACAACATTCCCAAAACGAAGGAAAACCTCCTTATCACAAATTTTTATTTATCAAAAACACTTTCCATTTCTATACAATCTCCTCATCCCAATTTACCCATTCTGATTATTTATAAGTATTTCTAAACAATACTAGGACACGTTAGCAATCGTCTAAAATTGCTAGCCTCTCCACCCGGCGCTACGTGCGTTGTTAAATTTAATTGACACATTCGAGGGTTTGTAGCACACTCCAACTATTGGTTATCGAACATCTTGGTTTTTGGTTGTGCTAAAATATGTGTATTTTGATTTGTGTTAGGAAGTTGATGGATTAGAAATGGGGTTTATGATACGAGAAAAGCTTTAATGTCAAAATTATTAATATATTTAAAAAAATGTGTGTGTGCCGAGCATACGTGTCAGAAGTGAAACTTTTTTGGCAAAATTAAAATACCAAAATCGTCACCTTACTCCATGACGCGAAAGTATTGCCATGACGCGACCTTGAAATTTTACTCTACGCGCCCCAAGTGATAAATAAAAGCAATCATAATTTAGATAATTAGTATCAAATGTAACCATTGATGTTCTCTATAACATCTAAAGATTATTTGGCCTGACTGTGTTTTAAATATAAACAACAATTGTATTTTGTAAAACTAAATTTACTTTTACTAAGCTTTGTAGTATCCTGATAAAAATCTAATCTAGTTTGATCAAATGTCCTGCACTTTACGGTCACTTTCGATACAATGCCACCATTCGACGTCTCAAAGGCTTTCGCTTTGAATCGAAACGCATTTGCAGTGATAGTGCCTTAGTGCTCGTATGTCTAATTCATGTAGGGGAGACCGGGTACAAAAGTAACGGTGGGTCGAAAGTAACAAATGCTCTCTAGATTTATCCAATGGGCGAACACCGCTTAGCGTCTGTCAGGCGATAGCCGAGAGTGCCCCCCTTAATTGTATTCATTCGCCGCGTGCGCCACGCGCTGTTAGGCTGTGTGACAAGACGCAAGTTGTTTTCACGAATCAAAAGTAAGATTTTCGACATTTTTTTATTAGACGTTTACGTAGTCTTAAAAGGATGATAGAAATCTGAATGTTTGCATATCCATTCTTGATTAGAGTAATTGTACATTGCTCATAATCATATTTATGTAGCACGTTCCGTTTTAAAGTTTTGTTGCACGTCTTGGCAAAAATATAGACGGGTACAAAAGTAACATAGCCCTATGGGTACAAAAGTAACATGTTATTTTTGTCCCATTATGATTATGTATATTTTTATGTACATATTTACTTCAACAGAATGCCACGACAACGCATTACAACTACTGATCGAGGAATTACCGACACGGCTGAAGAGCATTTTGAAAGATATTGCAACAATTATAGGCCTTGCAAAAAAATATAATATTTGCCATGTAACATTATATAGATTTATAAAAAAAAAGCCGGTAATACTAGTGCAGCTACCTTGCGTCGATCGAGATTTACTAATAACAAGTAAAGTAATCTACGCGACTATTTAATCGAGTGCTCTGCAGTTTATTTTCGGTTATATTTCGGTTTATTCAACGAGCATAATGTGAATAATTTTTTTGATAACCTTGCTGAGGTATTGGGAAAGGTACCAATTTGAGCCAAAAGATATTTGGAATATGGACGAGACAGGGGTGACCACTATCCAAATACCTAACAAAATTGTAGATTAAAAAGGGATTAAACAAGTAGGTGCCATAACCTTAGCAGAGCCTGAAAAATTAGTAACTGTTGCTGTTGCCATTAATGCTCTAGGAGAACACATCCCGCTTTTTTCGTATTGCCGAGGGTCCTATTGGTTGTGCTGGAGCTGGGAATGCTGAATGAATGTGGATGGATGCAGGATGTAGAATTTTTAATTATAAAAGAATGATTCCCTTAATTAATCTCATTACTTAAACTAAGAATATTTTTTTTCGATTTATTTTATATTGTATTTGTAAGTATTATATTTAAATTACAGAAGTTGATATGTGTTATTAATACAAAGTCTTTAAACAAATAATTTGTTGATTTACCATCATAATATTGTATTAATTACCAACCCCTTTATCTTGTTACTTTCGACCCACGACGTGTTACTTTCGACCTGCTTACGGGGTCGAAAGTAACAACTGACAATTTTTTTTTAAATTTCGTTTATTAATATAAAACACTACATAATGTAATAAATTGAGTCGCTAGTGTAAAGAATATAAACTAAATTTATATATGGTTATATTAATATAATGATAACAGTAACACCCAGTGAGTAATCAAGGCAAAAGTACAAAGTGTTACTTTTGTACCCGGTCTCCCCTACAACTACCACTTGATATCTAAATTGTCTTAACTTAGTGGAGTAATTGATCATATAATTTGTTGTTTATCGTTTATTAAATCAGCAAGTATGTTGTTTAATCTTGTTAAGGTCAAAATAATGTATGAATGAGCCGTTCATAGAGTAAAAGAAGAGATTAATAAAAAAATAGAGTTGAGTTCAGGATGAATAATATATTTATTGTAATTTTGTAATCGACTAGCGGTCCGCCCCGGCTTCGCCCGTGGTACATATTTCGCAATAAAAGGTAGCCTATGTTCTTTCTCAGGGTCTAAAGATTGTCTGTGCCAAATTTCATCAAAATCGGTTAAGAGGTTTATGCGTGAAAACAATACATACATACATAATTACAAACTTTTCCTCTTTATAATATTAGTATAGATTAGTTTTAAAACAATCTAATACTTATAAATTCAACTAGGACCTAGGTAATACATAAAACGTCTTCTTGAGTACCAAAAACCAAGACCTCATGAATTTAATGATTATCGTAAATTTCACAAAAAATTAACTTGCATACATCACCGATGGATGCCTAAGATATAATTCGCTTTTTAGTGTTTTTTTTTGCTTTTGCATTTGCCAAATACTCCTCAAGGGACATACTAGTACAAAAAAATCGTTATATCTGTATTAATCACAACACATAGCTGTTTCCTCGAAGCCTGCGAGCTTTCATATCGTTCAAGTGCGCTGCGCCTGACAGCCGCTCTTACAAACTTCTGTTGTTTTTAGGATTGAGCACAGTTATAGAGAATCTAATATTTCGGATAAATATTGTATATCATCACTGGATAAAAATGATAGTATAATAACGCATTTTCATACAATTTTTTAATAGATAGAGCGATTCAAGGAAGGAATTTAGTATATAATTTATTTTGGGCGGAAAGCTTAGATGGGCATCAAAACATCAAGAACTACTCAAACAACCGCACAAAAATCATTGTGTACGTAGTGCGTAGTTTTAAAGATTTAAACATACATAGGGACGGACAGACAGTTACAGCGAATTTGTTTTATACTATGTAGTGATAGCGCATAATAAGATAAAGTATATATAAATTTAGATATTATAGATATATTTGTGGAAACAATCCTAACACTCATCATGATCCGAGAGACAAATGGAGATTTCATTTAATTAACTGCGAAGTATTAACGACTTAAATTTGTTAAGTGGTTGGTTAATTTGTTTTTATTTTGTTTTAATTGTGTCACTTAAGTTATAAGTGACATAATCATTACTTTTAAGGTATTATACAACTTTTATTTTTGTAGGTTGTTTGATGTTTCATATCTTTATACTCATAGAAACGAATCCCAATTGCCCTTGGTCATGTCATGACGCGTGAAAAGCTGGACTGATTTCCATCATATTTTTTTTGATTTATTCGTTACTTCGCGGGTTCACCCGCGTGGCTTTGCTTCTCTTGGTCTTAGCGTAATGATATATATAGCCTTCCTCGATAAATGAGCTATCTAACACCGAAAGAATTTTTCAAATCGGACCAGTAGTTCCTGAGATTAGCGCGTTCAAACAAACAAACAAACTCTTCAGCTTTATAATAGACTATTTTTTTTACCTTGGTAAGGATGTATTTCAATAATTAAAATATTAGTAGTTTACGAGTATTTTGTTTACTTTACTCATAAAAATTTATGCGTTTTTTATTTATAATATTAGTTTAGAAACAGTACTTCTTAAATAACATGGTTAATATAACTTATTTATATTGATTACAGAACTGCAGCCCATCACTATCGAAAGACAATTATTATTGGATCAAATTCTCCCGACATTTTGTGAACATTCCCATGCTACTGTGAAACTGAGAAACAAAAGGTTACTGTGTTTAAGTTAAATTCGTTTTGTTTAGAGTTTGGTTCACTTAATTAGGTTTTGATCAAAAATTGCCTGAACAAGGACTTGTATTTAGGAAATGCTTCCTTTATTTACAAAATTACGTTAAAAAGTAGAAAACCCTTGTAGTGATATTCTAAAAAGCTCTATTCGACTTATTTACAAATAACGAAAACTAGGGCGGGTTCAATATTCCGTTTAAAAAATCCCTATAAAGTAAAATAACGAAAACCAAATTAAGAGAGGTTGATAAAAATAAACTCCTTTAACCGAGAGAAGAGTCTCATCTTAATTAGGAAATTCATTAATAACTCAATATTTAATAATATACCAATTATATTTAATTAATTAATCAAAATTACTTAAGCTACGGAAAATGTATAATATCCAAACTTATATTATAAACTAAAGAGTTTGTTTGTTTGTTTGAACGCGCTAACCTCAGGCACTATTGGACCGATTTGAAAAATTATTTCGGTGTTAGATAGCCCATTTATCAAGGAAGGCTATAAGGCTTTATATCATAACGCTAAGACCAATCGGAGCGGGTGAAACCAAGAAGCGCAGCTAGTATAGAATATTGATAAAAAATTTAAAACATTAACTCTATCGTTCTTAACATATCACAGTACGGATTTGTCGAATGTTTATTCATTCATCTTGCTAATGTAATATATTCTAAGGCCGGTTGCAGAGCTTCACCAACCATCAGTGCGTACGTCAGTCGCGCTTGTCATATGTATTATGGAAATACGCGTGCGTATGGTCGGTCTAGCTATGAACGGTTTTATGAATTTCCATACATATGACAAGCGCGACTGACGTACGCACTGATGGTCGGTGAAGCTCTGCAACCGGCCTAAGGTTTCATCGCCATACGTGTAGATTTTATTTCGACCTCTTGTCTAATCTAAATTCAATTAGAAACAAATATATGTATATTATCAATATCTCACTAAAATAGGCAAATCTTTAAATATTTTTTTTATTCTTTCCGTATTAACACAGATATACGTCCACACCAAACGTACTTCCTTACAAGTACCATTCGCTAATTCTCCACGAGATTTCGTAACAAATACCGAACAAAAGTGTAATAAATTGCAAGTTAACCCTAAACTACTTGCGTCGATTATACCTGGTACACTTCGTAATCGTCTAAGTGTGTGTCGACTCAATTTCATTTGGGGTCAGCTCATAAATCTTCGCTTCTGAACGAAATCTTGTGTGGTGTGTGAGAGAGGTGATAGCGATTGTAATGTCTAAATGTACCTAGCTTTAGTTAGGGTACCTAACTTCATTGTGGTATAAATCATCAAGACAAAGCTTCAAAATATAGGGAAAAAAATGTTAGAAGTTGAATTTGAAAAAAATCTGAAACATGTTATTCTTGATTTGTACGCAAAGATCTCAATACCAAAAGTTTATTAAATTTAATATAGAAACTGGCTTTATAAAAATGTCCTTTCTCAGTGACATTATGAGATGTAGGTGAATATTTCAATTTATTTGCACAACATAGCACGCAGTATATACTTTAAATCTTGCACCTTCATAGGTGCGTAGGTACTAATGCGTGCTATGTGCAAATAAATTATAATAAATTATTAAGTAAAATTCTGCAAACTTTAACATTCTGCAAAGTTCTTGTCAGTGAATCCACCCCATTATATAAGACTAGGTTTCCGCCCGCGGCTTCTCCCGCGCAGTGAAAGAAAAACCCACATAGTTCCCGTTCCCGTGGGATTTCCGGGATTGCGTCATTTTCCCGAGATAAAAAGTAGCCTATGTCCTTTCTCGGGTATCAAAATATCTCCATACCAAATTTCATGAAAATTGGTTCAGTATTTTAGGCGTGATTGAGTAACAGACAGACAGACAGACAGAGTTACTTTCGCATTTATAATATTAAGTATGGATATTATATTATATGACTAATTAAAAAACATATCTACTAAAATACACTTAGATAAGGACTAATAACATCTATGTAAAAGTGCAGCATTGCGCATATTACGTCATAAAAAGCGTTATCTAGTTTCACCTAGATCTGTGGCAACACTTTATAACAAAATGCCTCTATTACGGTATAAAATATCAAAATATTAACCCTCATTTTTAATTTCAATGTACGTGCGAGTTAAATGTCGCTAGTCGCTTATAAAATACATTTTATTCTCCCGAGTTTCAGGCTTCTGTTTAATTGTAGAATTATTACAACATCGCACGGATTACAATCAAATAAACGAAATTAAACTTTATCACCGACGCATAAGAGTCATGCGAATCGCTTTTATAACTTTGCAAATTGAAATTCGTGATAAGCCGTGTTACGCGATTTTGGATCTTATCTCGACGTGGTAAAGCACATGTTGAATATAGGGTTGTCACACACATAATTCTTAATGTGATGTTATTGTAGGGAAATGTTCAGAGAAAATGAAATAGAATTTTCTTTAAGTGATCATGTTTTTATTTACGACACTTTGTGTGAATTTATGTTACATATTTTTATAATTTCGGTCTGCCAGGCAGGTAACAATAATATTACGATATGATATTATGAACTTATATTTTTAGAATGAGTACGTTCATACGGTTTTATTATTGTTACGTAAGACACTACACTTTATTGTAACTAGTATATCTGTGCCTCCAGTGAATAAGGGAATAACTCAAAAACAGCACTTTTCAGGAGAGACAAAAAACTATATATTAACACTAAATCTTTATAACTTCAAATTTTTAAGCTTGTATGGGTAAGATATGATGTTAGACTTTAGTTTTACATATGAACAGATATTGTAACAACCCCATAAATATACTTTTTTCGTGTTTTTTTGTAGTTGTGGCCTTATGAACGAGTACTTCATGGAATAACTCAATGTATTCACATAATTTTTTTTTGCTCTTTGCAATATAACGACTTATGCCCTAATGCACTATGTTCATAGTCGCATAACACGACTTATATTATTGCCAGTTTTGGTTTTATAGAAATGATGCGACTTATTATGCTTGAAATTTGTGTACTTTATGACTCAATTGAGGCCTTTTAGTGGAACAACCATGCACGTAGCTTGAAAAACGAATAAAATCAACGGATTTTTTATCGTTATTAGATATAATAAAAACAAAACAAAATTTAGGTGTTTATGCACTTAACCCTAGAAGTCCAATCTACGTAAATTTGATGTACACCGCGGCGAAATATCTTTGTCTTTTCTATATTTACCATCGAATCGCTTCGAAATCCAGAAACAACTCATTAGCCGTCGAGACCTAGCAGTACATAGTTGGCTCATCCCGGTAAATTCCGCCATTTTGTAGTAAAGAGGATGTTGTACGTCATTTTGACGTATAATTGGGCTTTTCGTAACTTTTACGATTGTTTAAAAAAATATTTTGTGATTTATTTGAATATTTTTTTTCCAAGTCACGTTTTACATGATATAGTATTATATACTATATATTGAGTATAAAATAGGATCCAGAAAACTTTAACACTAGGACGAAAAACCTTCAATTTTAGTAAATGACGATTATTGTCCTCCGCTGGATTTGGACTCCAAGCAAGAGGATTGGGTGGCTGAGATGTTGTCTGGAGAAAAACCGAATATGTCATGGTGGTTATACATTGAGGATACAAGCACTATAAAGAGATAAGAGAAGCTCGAAAACCATATTACCTTACAGGGAAAGTTATAGGTGGTCTGTGGCGATATTTTACGGCATGATATGGAATTTTAACAATTTCTATATCTTAGGTATAATATCAAAATAATATAGATAAATAAAGAAAAAACAATGAGCCGCAAAGATTTTATGAAAAAATTAAGCACAGATTTGAAGGTGCCTTGGATGCAAATAACAGATTTGAAGGTGCCTTGGATGCAAATACGACTTGAAGAGACTCTATCCCAATTTTTTTCAAAATATGTGGTACCAGAGTATCCATAATATGTTTACGATAATGCAGGACCAAAATAGTATCGATATTGCGGATTTTTTTCCTATAAAAAAGGCAAATTACAGTGGCTAAAACGCTATATGAGAGAGAACACAATATTCATAATTGTCAAGACTGGTTATAATTTTTTTTTCTATGCGTCTATAATTATAGTATTATTGGTTAGATTAAATTAAAAAAAAAGATTAAAAACTAGTTATTTTTTATAAAACTTACCCAATTATAAGAAGAAAATATAAGTTTAACATTTTTGTTGGCTTTTTTAGATAATTCAATTATCGTTCTGTATTTATATAAACAAAGAGTATAATATCATTAAATGCACTTAATGTGTTAATTAAAACTGTATTTTTATCTATTGCAAAAAATAGTTAATTTCCATAGAAATATTATTAGTATCCCAAGTTGACTGATAAATACCTTTTTTTTTTAAATAAACTCAAACTCAAACTCAAACATTTATTTATTCAATTAGACTTCTTGGAGAAGCACTTTTGAAACGTCAATACATATTTTTACATTTACCACCGATTCGGAAAGCAGTATCTATGGAGAAGAACCGGCAAGAAACTCCATAGTTGCTCTTTTAAATCATATCAGTATTACAATTTAATTTTACAAAATATGTAACTGTATATTATCATAATATGCCAGAGAACTGTCCTGTGGTTTTTACGCGATAACCCTCCATGGGTTTTTATCTTCCATATATTCCTTAATGCTGTAATAGGCTCTCTGAACTAATACGTTTTTTACATAATTTTTAAATTTAGCACTACTAAACTCTTTGATACTATGAGGAATTCTGTTGTAAAAAAGTATACCTTGGCCCATAAATGAATTTTTAACTTTAGCTAGACGATAAAATGGCATTTCAATTTTATTTCTGTTCCTTGTGCCATAACAGTGTCTATCTCCTACTCTTGTGTGTAAGTCTGCGTTTTTGTGTACATATAAAATGTTATTAAATATATACTGTGATGGTACAGTAAATATAAAGATTTATTGTTGCAGATTTATTGAAAAAACGATTGAAAAATATTATTAAGCAAAAAGGAATAGTGTCTGTTGTTTCCGTGCAGTATTCAAATAGACCAATAGCAACACGGCATTAATGCGAAACTGTCTCATGTCGTCACTTGAACCAATGACACTAAAGAGTTGTTCCTTTATGCTCATGTTAGAAAAATGACACAAATGCGTTTATACTAAAATAGTGTTAGCACGGATGGAACAAAATGAATTAAGTCTTTATTCAAAAATTATAACTACACATACGTCCTTGTGTTCGTGGGTTATCTTGACTCGAGACGAATAGTTCCTTTGCGATTGCCTAAAATGATGGATAAGGTAACTTATACCGTTAATCACACCCTACTTATACCGTTTGGGTCATTCGAAAAAATGGGTTAGGATGCAGCTAGAGATATGACCTTTTGATATGTTGTGTATTTTGACGAGCTGAATCCAATGGTGCAATAAAAACCAAAGGGAATAACTCGTCTTACTCCCTTATTCACTGGAGGCACAGATATTTTAGACCTCTTTTTATGTTTTTGTATAATATTTTAAAAACGATTCGAGTGAAATTCGGGAGTATTTCTCTTCTATGAGAATAAGATTTAAATTATTTACCACTGCAGAATTATCTTAAACAACTCAGTCTTACATCACCATTGCAGAAGAGTTTAAACAAAACAATTTACCTCAACTGTACATACGTTTATTCTCCACTAACCTTAAAGTATAGAACATTTAAAGTACAATTATGACAAAAACCGCCTCACGAACGTATACAATGTAATTCGTGGAAAACCGCAGACAGGGAGTTGTCTTCAATAAACATTCCACTGACAACCCTATTTGCAACACAAACGAAAGTATACCTTATGTACAAGGGAATAAAGTTTAAATTAAATCGAGCGTTGTTTATAAAGGTTGTTAGGGTTGCGCGAATTTTAAATTTATCTGTTTTTAACATCAGCTCAAAGACGCTTTGCGAAATAGCAACAAGGTAACGTAGATAATTTTCCATATGGGGGTTTATCTTACGTAAGAAGATATTGAGGGTAGTATAAAAATTGTATGTAAGTAAATATGTTTTAATTCCATGGTCACGACCGCCCATAAAGACTATCAACCTTGTAATAAGCTTAGTCAGTCTTTACACTTCAAAATTTTAGCATTATACTTCAAATTTCAAAGTTCATAAAAATTGCTAAAAATATGGGTCACGATTATCCATCATTCACATTAAGTGCTTCTAAATTAAAACAAGGAGCTCCTTAATTAACAATAAAACGTAACTTGTTAATTATAAACAAACTCAACCAGCAGATAAAAGAGCAATTTTCCCGACTTGCTCTGCGCTTTCTTTATTTACGACGTGCTACGGAAATCGTAAAATACGCTGAAATATGCCACGCTGTCATTTATAAAGATATATAGATACTGGATGTGATAATTTTATTCACAAAATGTATTTTTTTTTCGAGAGTCAAATGAATTGTGTTAACGTTGATGTTTTAATGAGTTTATTTTTAAATATATCTTGGAGTCTGTTGCTACCGTTATTTTGCGAACTAGTAATATCTGTATATCAAAATAAAACTGAAATTTTAATTCATTTATATGCGTATAGTTTTTCTTTCAAGCCTAATCGTCATAGTATTAAATAGCAAATAGGTACCACTGGGTCGGAAAGTAGGTAGTTCCTAAAGAGAAGTGTCGTAATATTATATTTTTACACAGAGGTAGTTTCATATTTCAGTGATTTTTATACTATTTTTTATGAATAAAAATGGTTCAATTTTTAAGAAAGTCATTTAAATCCATCCCAGATAAATACAATACTATACTAATCTCTTGAATTTTAAATATAAACATAAATAGAAATATCATTTACATAATGTACGACTTGCAGTACATACCTATAGTATAGCTAGTCTTATCTAGGAACGAATTTACATAGATCCATGTATTGGCCCATATTTTCTTAGGCGTAAAGTTCGCGAGCTTTATTATACTTGAAGTTGAAGAAACTGCAATCAAATTATATAATTTATGTATTGAATAAGTTAAGGCGGTATTTTTTAGTTTATTGGCCAGTTATTTTAAATCATTGCTGGGTTGTCCTTGTTGCTTGGTTTAGGGGATGTTATGTAACTCTCAGTATTCTTTATGTACTAATATTATATTGATTTTTCGGGTCTTGTTTGTTCAAAATAAGCAACGCATGTGTGATTCATAATGATTGTTAATTAAAAATTGATTCAATGTAATAACGTCTTTTGGTTAAGATATTTATTATGTGTATTTAGAAAATATGGTTTTAAAAATAATCATTAACATGTTATTAATAAATGAATTTTAATTGATTTTTTTTTTGTTTTATTTCTAAAATAAAATACTATAAGTAACTCTCTGTGCTCCGAATGGAGATGACGTTATTCCAAGAAAGCTGCTATCTGTACTGCATTACGACGAAATTTGTTCAGCCGTTTCTACATACAATAGTTCTTGCAAAGATTCATAGTAAATACTGTAGATGCAAGATGTCTCAAGAAATATAAGAAAGGAATATCACGGAAAATCTCTGTTAAACGAATTATATGTCATATGTTTTGACGGTAAGTGTTTAGAGATAGAATTTTCTAGAAAACTAGTGCTTAGCAAATTGTAGATAATATGTTTTGTTTAAGTCGTAGTTTCGAAGAAAAATCTGATAATATGTGCATTCAAGCTATAGCTATATTAAATGTTGGTCAATGTAGCTATTTATAATAACATATATATAAAAATGAAACCCGTTTCGCGTTGTCACGGCATCACGTGTGAACGGCTGAACCGATTTAGATAATTCTTTTTTTATTATATTCCTTGAATTACAAGGATGGTTCTTACGTAGAGAAAACGTAAATATGTACCACGGGCGAATCCGGGGCGGACCGCTAGTAAATAATAAAAACGTTTATATCTAAATAGTATTTTTAAATGTGTATCTATTTACAATGGAATAAACTTTTCATTCTTTCTGTCTTGTTTATTCCTAATGAATCTCAACCGATATTGATTATTTCCATTAAGAGGCCATATCGATTTTAGAGTGATTTTGACTTGTTTCTGTAATTCTTTAGGCGCTCGTTTAACAAAACTAAATTAGTAACAATGTGTTTTATTATCTTAAATTAAAGATTCATTCAATATCTAAAATATGTTCGAGACAATTTATTGATATTCATTGTCCAGTTTGTTTAATAGCCAATAACCTGAGGCGTGTTTCAATTTTTTCCATGCCCGACGTTCGTGTCTTTGTAGTTTACACGGAATTTAAAAGAAGAAGTTTTCATATAAAATATACAACAGTAAAGACACTGAGACATCCTAAAATATGTTCGAGGCAATTTAAGTACTTTTATTCAAAAATTCAAAGAAAATCTAAGTTAAAATAGCCTTACTTTGATGAAATTTTATGTGTATTTGGCGTCGAATTTCTAAAACATACAACAGAGTAAAAAATAAATAAAAAATACACATTAAATGATAGATTTATGCTTAAAAATTTGCAATCAAAAAAATACATATTATATGATTTATGAAAGTAATGGAATATTTTAAAGTTCTCTAGAATTTTCGATTATATACGGGAGCGCAAACGCTGTTACGGCAGACCGCGCTCCGCGCTTTAGGGAGTAGGACGTGTTGCGCTGCTCCGTCAGACACAAAATTACTAAAGTACGTTTTTCCCGCGCGTAGTAGTCGGGAAGCCCACGATACTAGATTGGAATTGGTGGAGTAGACGATAACGAGATAATAAGGTCCTATAATGTTTCCACTTTGAGCGCTTTCAGCCTTTGCTACTCGACTACACGATGATCGCGTTCAAACGTAAAAATACTAGCTTTCGTCCAGCGCAATTTTGTATTAGGACTCTTAATTTAATTTCACCTTATTTTTAGTATTCAAGTCCCATTTTCTTGGTGTGAAATAAAAAAGAAAAGAAGAAATTTATTAAAAAATTTACAGTACAAGTATATTAACACAATCAATTTTATTACAACACACTTTACAAATGAAGTGATAAATCTTCATCCCCCTCGCACCCATTCATCTAACATATCACCGTCTCTTTCCCACCCAAGATTTGAAACCGCCAAAAACGATTTGGCTAAAAGCACTCATTTGTATTGCTTTCAAATACAGTGACTTATTCCATGTGCATACTATTTTTATTGATATATGCTTTTTCGTATATTTCAGCAGCAAAATGTAGGGAACATGGAGAGAAATATAAATAATGTTGCGTATATAATTCTCGGGTCACAGTGTGAACTCTTCTGAAATAGCATAATCGTTTTTATGTACCTACACTTTATGTTTATATGACAGTAAATAATAATATAAATTAAACATATTTCATACCGATAGGTAAGGATGTGTTGGAAAAAAAAGATTTGCTGGGTTCAGTATTGATATAAATAATGAAAAAATCCCTTTATTCTTAGAAAATCGAAAATATATCCCTACGTTATGAATAAGGAAGTAATTGTGTCCGTCTGTCTTTCTACTGCGCTTTCCACCTAAGCTACTGAATCTAAGACTGAATCGATTTTAATTAAATAGTGTAGAGAGGTAGAGTTGACCTTGAGAAAAGTCATAAGGTAATATTATATCGCAAAACCAAACCTTGGAAATTAATTTAGAATGAAGTAAAAGCTCCAATATGAATATTGGAAATATTACCTATTTAAATAGGAATAATTCACTCTTTCTATTTTCAGATTATTAATAATTGTAGAGATTAACAGACAGATCTAAAATCGTAGGGTGAATATATAATCTATATATGTAAAAATGAAACCCGTTTTCCTTGTTCACGGCATCACGCGTGAACGGGTGGACCGATTTCGATAATTCTTTTTTTATTATATTCCTTGAAGTACGAGGATGCTTCTTATGTAGAAAAAACGTAAATATGTACCACGGGCGAAGCCGGGGCGAACCGCTAGTTTATTATAATAAGTGTCCATAATAATCTAAAATATACATAAAACATTCTAACCATTTTCTTTCTTTCAACTTATAAAAGCCTAAGCTTTCACAAAAACATAACTCGCTATAAATATTGTTGTCATAAATAATATTTTCTATGGAAATGAAGTCTACAAAACTAATACAGTACCTATATTAATAGTTCAAAGTATCACAACTTATAAAACTTACCCGCAAGTTCGTAGTTTGCGGAGATAGCAATAAAATATGAACCTTATTATATAGAATTTATAACTTTTTTCATAACGTTTTCAATGAAGATACATACAACTTTTTTGAACGATGTACTTAAACGTATTTAAACTAGTATGTTTAAATAGATTTTTACGATTTTATTCTTTGGTTTAAAAGGATTTATTTCAGTGTTTTTTACCCAATATTGTACTCATATATTTTAGTATCATTAACGTTCCATTGGAAAAAACAGGACATTTCTTAGGCTTTAGTATCATGATAATTTGAAAAGTATAACTACAGAGCTTCCTGTCGACTCTCTTAAATTAATCTTCTCTGTAGAAACTGCTTTCTGAATCGATATTTCATCATTAACATAACGTAATATGATAACGAATTAACGAATCTCGCAAAAGAGTTACAAATTTTGAATGATTTTGAGTTATAAAAGTTAAAATCAATTGTTAGAAAGAGTTCTTCAAAAAATGTAGTTCAATTAGAGAAAGCCAACAAAAACCTGGTTCAGGAATTAGATAAATATCATAGGGATCTAGAATATTATAAAATCTTGTATGATGTAGAAACAACTGAACTTAAGGAGAAGATAGACTCCTTAAGTCAAATGTTAAATGATGTGAACCAGAAATATTCTTCTGCCCAAATGCAAATTAACGAGCATATACAACAGGCAGATGACCTAATTAAGTTGTGTAATGAGAATATGGATCGTTTTGAGTCGCTGACCAATAAATATGTATGTCAGTGTTCAAACAGTGACAATGAGCAACCGTCGCCCCATAAGTCTGACTACACAGACATACATAGTGGTAAACCCAATACCACAAATTCAACCAGTAATACTAAACACCTTTCAAAGCAGGAATTGATTGTGTTGTCAGATAATATTGGTCAGGGATTTGGCGCTATGCTTAACAATTTAGGGCTTAAAGTTACTAATGTTTGTACGCCTAACAGTTCATTTAAATATATAATCAAATCACTGGATCATTTCAGCTTTAATAAGAATAATATTGTAATTATATTATATGGGGACAGTTTAAATATAAATAATAAGGATATTGATGTAGGATTTAAAAAAATGTTAGATATTAGTAGTAAGACTAAATGTAAATTTATGTTGTGTACATTGCCATACCTACCTGGTTTAACACAAGAACTGGTAATAAAGTTAAAACAGTTTGGTCTATTATAAATGGTGAAATGGGTAAAAGCAAATCAAGTAACACCATAAAACTTGTAAATAATGACAGGGTTATTGACAAAAGTGCTGATGTTGCGCTTGCTTTTGAAGAATTCTTCAGTAGTGTCCCTGCTACTATTACTAATAGTTTAAATTCGTCTTCAGCACTTGCAGAAACCTTTTTGAGGGACCATGTTGCGGGGTGCAGTACATTATTTGAATTGCGACACGTAACTGCTAATGATATTGTTACTGCCTTTAAGACGCTTAATCTAAAAAATACTTGTGATCTTTGGGGAATGTCCGTAAATTTAGTTAATAATATAATAGAAAATATAGCGATAAATTTAGCTTTTATATTTAATAAATGTTGTGACTATGGTACATTTCCTAATTTACTAAAGCTTAGTAAAGTTATACCTCTATTTAAGAAGGGCGATCAAGAAGACTGTAACAATTATAGACCTATCTCTATTTTACCAACATTAAGTAAGGTATTCGAGAAGTTAATATTAAACCAATTGACTAGTCATTTTGCATCTAATGATTTACTTCACACCAAACAGTTTGGTTTCACAAAGGGGCGCTCAACCACAGATGCTGGAGTTGCACTTCTAACACATATATATAAAGCATGGGAAAACTCAAAAAATGCTCTGGGGATATTTTGTGACCTCTCCAAGGCATTTGACTGCGTTGAACATTGTACTTTATTGCGTAAACTTAATCACTATGGAATTAAAGGAAAAGCCCAGAACCTCATAGCGTCATACCTGCATGATAGGATACAGACTGTAGTTGTTGATGGAGAACGTTCTAGCGGTGCTTCAATTAACATTGGTGTTCCACAGGGATCAATTTTAGGTCCCTTCTTGTTCTTGGTATATATCAATGATCTTCCCTATTATTTGCAGGATAGGTGTGAAATAGTTCTGTTTGCAGATGATACCTCATTAATTTTTAATGTGGATAGGCATGACCCAAATGTTGACGAAGTGAACAGTGCTCTTTTACACATATCTGAATGGTTTACTGCCAATAATTTATTATTAAATGCCAAAAAAACCACTTGTGTTGAATTTTTACTTCCTAACATAAAAAAGTTGAACAGAGATATTACCTTGAATGGGGAGGTATTGCATCCTACAGAGTCTACTGTATTTCTAGGGTTAACATTGGACGAGAAACTACAGTGGGGAGCCCATGTCAACACCGCTGCAGGTAAGCTCAGTTCAGCTGCATATGCAGTCCGAAAAATAAGGCATCTCACCGATGAAGATACGGCTAGATTGGTCTATTTCAGCTACTTTCATAGCATTATGTCCTATGGAATTCTACTGTGGGGCAGGGCTGCAGATATAGAAACTATATTTATCTTGCAGAAAAGAGCCATTCGCTCTATATATAATTTACGTGCTCGGGACTCACTAAGAGATCTCTTTAAGAATACTGGTATACTTACTGTACCATCACAGTATATATTTAATAATATTTTGCATGTACACAAAAACGCCGACTTACACACAAGAGTAGGAGATAGACACGATTATGGCACAAGGAACAGGAATAGAATTGAAATGCCATTTTTCCGATTAGCTAAAGTTAAAAATTCATTTATGGGTCAAGGTATACGCTTTTACAATAGAATTCCTCATAATATTAAAGAGTTTAGTAGTTCTAAATTTAAAACTTATATAAAAAATGTACTAGTTCAGAGAGCGTACTACAGTATTCAGGAATATATGGACGATAAAAACCCATGGAGGGTTGTCGCGTAAAAACCACAGGACAGTTCTTTGGCATATTATGATATATTATGTATTTAGATATAAGTTACATATTATGTAATATCGACATGATTAATTTAAAAGAGCAACTATGGAGTTTCTTGCCGGTTCTTCTCCATAGATACTGCTTTCCGAATCGGTGGTAAATGTTAAAAATAATTATGTAATGACGATTCGAAAGTGCTACTAAATAGTAGTCTAATTGAATAAATGAATGTTTGAGTTTG
>CAJQZM010040244.1:0-33722 GCA_907164665.1 Colias nastes | reverse complement strand
CCATTAAAAATGATAAAAGGGCATTCAGACATTTAAAAGACAACTTTTTACGGTGATGTCGCACTTACATTGAGCAACAGCGGGGTTATTTTAAAAATATCTGTTAATTAAACACCTATTTGTTGGTTTTAATGATCATCATGTTAATAAAATTTTTCACTTACCACATTTAGATTTCAATTTTTCGATTGAAGCCTTCTGAATAATAAAATGAAATTTTTAGGGTAGCTACCTGATAGATAAAGCAAGTTTTTAAAAGCCAAATGGAAAACTTTTTTTATGTGATTTTATTTTTTTTATGGGCCCTTGAAGTTGTGAACATACTGGGTAATTTTATCTTTCTTGGCATTTAATTCTTTTTTTTATTCCATTCCAAGATCTAAAGATAGTAAATGTTACCATTCTGAATTGGCCTATCTTTCAGCTTAGCACACAAAAAAAAAAATCAAGCATCTAGCGCAATAATTCACGTCACCATACATAAAAATCTCATCGTACTCAGCGATAGATGAAAAATTGAAAAAAATGTCATAACTCCGAAAATACGAAAAATCGCATAACATACATGGGGGTGATTCGGATAGCCCTCTAGGTCCTCTACCTTCCAGCTTCCGTTCATCACTACTTTTTGGGACACCCTGTATATTAAAATTTAACGAAGATGGCATTTTATATTAGATACATGACATTTATATTAGATACTATAATAATAATTATGTTAATAATTATTTTATGTTACGAATGAATGCATTGCTTACTTTAATGTAAACATCTACGTTTTTCATTTCATTTTTTTTATCAAGAATTATCTATCTCAACCTATAATCTATACCAACTGTGAAAAAAAAATTAAGCACTAAAAATTGAGACTCCAGCTATTTTAGTTGCGCTCAAGTCTCAATTTAAACTGAACATGAAAATATTGAGATCAAAATAAAGTAGATCTTTCAAGTGAATTCTTTAACAATAATCTTATATTTCATATTCAAGTATGGCGACGGAGGCACGTGGCGAAATCCTGCTTTGAATATTCAGATTTCATTTTCATGAGGTATGCAAATTGGTTCGAACATATTTTTCGCATACCCATTCTCTTGGCGTATTGACTTGATTAAGGTTTGACTTCCTACTGATTGTAATTAGGATTTTATATATTAGCACAGATAATACTTATAATACCTTAGGTACCTACACAGTATTTAAATAAATAAATATGTATGTAAAACATATTATGTTTATATATTTTGTATCGTGCGGATTTTATGCATATTTATATGAAATACTTCAAAGGATTATTCCTTGTTTTGTTATTTTTCTTATACAAAAATAATAAAACCATGAAGTCTTTTTTCTAGAGACGTGTCGATTTCCATGAAAAACACTGGTGAATATTATGAGGAGAATATTGTTGTAAAGATAACAACAATGTTTTACATAAATGTACATATAAATAATACCTCTCGGGTTTAATCAGATGTTGGAAAAATATTCTTACCTGTCTTAATTCCGTTGCTAGGTCGATCACGAGCTGGTTTTGATCCCTCTCAAACTCTATTGAAATTTTTGTTTCATGTGGCCCTATACACAAATAAGGAAATCAAAATTAAATCAATTGTTTAATTTGGAGCTTGGTTAGTATCAGTAGTTAGGGGTCGATAAAATCTAGCTTTCGCAATGTACCTATCACACTCGATAGAATATAGTTGCTTAGCAACGTAATTGTTTATGAAATCACAATAATTACTTTGAGTCTTGATATTTCTAAGTAAACTTAAAATATAATCTGTTTTTACCCAAGTGCCTTTCAACAGTTCTTAAGGAAAACTTTTAGTCGAGGTTCCTATAATCGATAAGTGGAAACGAATTGAGGATAAAATTTTGATGACGCGATTTATATCGTTACACGAAAAATAAAAAAATTAAGCCAGAAAAAAAAGATAAGAGCCTATAATATATAGAGTATAATATATAGAGCTCCTTTTAGTTATTTTATTTCTATCCTATTATTTAATCTTATACTACTTAGTTCTTAAATGAAACTTCGTTAGTTCTTCTAAATTTCATTTTTGTTTTTGCAGACTTCACATGACATCAACAGAAAATAAATTGTTCAATTCGAATCAGTAGTTTTTAAGAATACATCATCCAAATAAACAAACTCTCCTCCAAATATTAGTGAACTATATACCTTCGAAAGATTGTATCACAAAAACTGCAACAATGGTCCACAACACAAGGAATGTCGTAAGGCCTAGTTGACACACCACGCATCGAATTATTATTGAACAAGTTGATTCCCCGGCTATCCTCCGCGCTGGATATACTCTTAACCATGATTCAGGCATCTTTAAAGGAATTATACATGTTTCTTGATAAGAATAGATTTTTAATAATTATCCTACCACTAAAAGTACAGTATTATATCGTGTACCATGCAAGTTATTTATTTCAGAGTGAGTTATATTTATTACTTTTTTATAGAATTATTGGAATTGAATCGTATCGCATAGTTTAAGCTTAGTTAATGCGATGTAAGATTTGCCTTGATAATAATACTTTGACTTAATTTTAAGAGAATATTAAATAGGATAGAATTTACCTTATGTATAACAATTTTAGCACCATTTTTCGTAACTTCTGTTTGATTCATTCTGTCTCCCATTAAACCACTTCTAGCAGTGTTATTAAAACTTTTAGTTTTAGGAACATAGAAAGATGTATCTTTTAATGTCCGGAACACACACGGAGAGATATTACCACACTCTCTACTTCTAACATTTTGATATAAATCACTTATATTTATTTCACCGTCGCAAGCACCTGGTAGTGTGACTCGAAATTCTTTTATTCTTTCATCACAAGTTTTACCTCTAACGTTCAAAACATTTGTACTTTTCGTTTGAAAATCAACACCATCGCCACGTAGTTTTAATGTCTTGTCACAATCTAATGGAACTCGTCTGGAAGTTTGATCGTTTTTCCCCTTTCTGTAGAGCGGCTTAACGAAATTAATTTTGCTCTTAAACTTTTCGTGTACAGACTTCCTCATTGTTCTAAAGTATTCGACTGAAAGCTTGAATGGGAACTGTTTTGAGCCGTTCTATAGCGTGCTGTGAACTTAAAATTATCTACTTCCGATACGAACTTAACAGACATCGAGGAAGCGGTTACTCATCAAGACACCGAACTTTAAATAAATGGGTTAATTCCGACGTAAACTGATAAACTGTTCAGTGGTATTTATTAATAAATGTTCAAAATTTAGCTACATTGGCAGTGTTCTAGCTTGACCTAATTTCTGTTCACCGCAGTTGATAATATTCATAGGATATAATTATGGCTAATACACACGTGGTATATAATAATGTTCTTGTTACCTCGTGGTCTGCGAATGAGCAAACATTTAACAAACTAGCTTTAATGTTGAGTGGACTGATCTATTGAACTGTAAGTGTCCGTTAATCTTATATGATAAATTGTATACTACATTTAATATGGCCTATGACCAAGCACATATGTTCATAAATCTCAATAAAAAGAGAAAATGTAAGCCTTGGATAACAAAAAAATTAAAAAATATGATTAATACTAGGGATAAATTGTTTAAATACTCGAAAGGTAGACCAAAGGATTTGAACTTACGTTTACAATATAATAAGTATAGGAATAGAGTGAATAAGCATATTAATAAGGCAAAAAATAGTTATAGAAAAGAGGAAATTTTAAAGTGTAAAAAGGATCTCAAAAAAATTTGGTTTAAAATAAACTCATGGACAGGTCAAAATAAAAAAAGTATAGATGAAATTATTATAAAATATTTAGGTAAATCGGATACTACAGTAAACATTTGTGATAAATTTTCTCACACATTTACAAAAGAGATCTCAAATATTAAACACAACTGTGATTATAAATTCCTTGATCGATATACTTACATTAAAGATAGTTTAGTGTCACTAAGGTTTCAAAAAGCATCATCCAAGGATGTTGAAAAAATAATTAATAATTTAAGTTCTAATAAATCGCCTGGTATAGATAAAATAAGGGTAAAAGAGATAAAAATGTTAAAAAGTACACTGAGTCCCATTTTGGCATTGTTTATAAATTTATGTGTAGACAAAGGGCTGTATCCTGATATGTTAAAATCCGCTATAATCAGACCTATTTTCAAACAGGGAGCACATACAGATTACACAAATTATAGACCCATAGCAATACTGTCGGTTATAAATAAAATTGTAGAAAAATATATTGTCGGACAGATTAGTAGTTTTTTAGAAAAAAATAATGTATTAACGGATAACCAATATGGATTTCGGCGGGGCCGAAGCACGGAGACGCTCCTGGCACGATTCACGGATGAAGTTAATGAGGCCCTAGACCAACGGAAGCAGGTGGTGATCGTTTTCATAGACTTCAAAAAAGCTTTTGACACTTTGGAGCACCACCAGCTGCTTCAGGCAATGGAAGAGTGTGGGGTCGTAGGGAGTGTTAGTAAATGGCTCCAGGCATACCTTGGGAATAGAACACTTGTAACAATGGTTAGCGGGGAGGCCAGTAAGCCGGCAAAGGTTGAGTGTGGCGTGCCAACCGGCTCCGTGTTCGGACCCGTTGGATACATAATGCATGTGAACAGTATGTGCAGTGTAGTACGTGATTGTAGTATATATAGTATGCGGATGATACTTGTCTACTCTATGCGCATAAAGATATGCACATATTAGAAGCTAAAATACAAAATGACTTTACAAATATAATAAAATGGGCGCACGATAATGGAATCATAATCAATATGAATAAAACAAAATGTATACATATTCGCTCACCTTATAGTAAGACTATGAATTCGCCAAAAATATTAGGTCATAATTATGAATGTCTACATATTGCAAAGAAAATATGTAATTGTAAAAATATTGAATTAGTGGAAGAATACAAATACTTGGGGGTAGTTATTGATAAATACTTTTCATGGAAATCTCATATTCTTAATCTTTCGGATAGGCTGAGGGCAGTTCTTGTAAAATTTCATCATCTTAGTTTTATATTAGATAAGGCCACTATGTATATTGTGTACTATGCATTGACTGACTCACTGCTTTCTTATGGATTGGCTAGCTATGGGCGCACTTTTAAGACTTACCTTGATAAAATAAAAGCGCTTCAATTAAAATTTATTAAAATATTAGCACATGAAAAAGTAAAAATCCGCTGTAAAAAAATAATGATTATAACTATTTGTTTGTAGAGTGCAAGATGCTGCCTGTTCATGAGAAGGTAAATATGTTAATAGCAATGGAACAATTTCATAATGATGAATTTAAAATCTGTATTAATAAAACAATGTCTTATAACTTAAGAACTAAAAATGTATTAGAAGTGCCACATTATTGTAACTACTATGGACAGAGACATAGAAAGTATATAGTGCCAAAACTGTTTAATAGAATCCCAATGAAAATTAAGGAGAGTGGTAAGAATGATGGAATTATTAGGAAGGAATTAAGAAGATATTTTTTAAATGCATTTGAGAGTGAGTTGATGTGTTGACGATCTGTGGCCGTTGAAATGTAACATTGTTAGTTAGAATATCAAAGTGTTAAATTAAATTGTAGTGTAAATTTCTTGTATTTATAAGTAAAATGGAAGTACATTTGTAAAATGGAGCTACATCTGCCAACAAACTGTTTTACAGTTTGGCAGAGTATTGTGATAATATGTATATGTGTCTTTGGTTCTGAAATGAAAAAAATAAATAAAATAAAATAAAAAAATTATACTACAGTTTTGTTCTCACGATATCCTGAGAAAATAGCCCGTGCATTGTTATGGGCCACATAATCTATTTATCTCTAGATAGAGTTGTAGAGTGAACAAAACATAAAAAATGTTAATATCTATTAAGCAACGTACATATTCATTATTAATTAATACACAGTTACTCTATCATATCGTTTTTCAATTTCTCGTCTTGTTGATCTTATTCCAGAGTAATGAAGAAATTTTAGTTCATTTTTTAAATTATATTCTGACGTATACAGAATGCATACAACTCTCTTACATTTTCCCCACATATGAATACTACAAAAAAAAAAAAATTTCGATCCCATTGTTATATTTATGTACACCGGCGGTAACTGTAAGAATATTCCATCATTCATTGTATTAAAAAATATTTCAATTACATGCAACATTCAATAATAGTTAATAGTCAGGAACATTTCCAGTTTTGATAAGATCATGCAGCCCGTCACTCAGTGGCGTTGTTTCTTTCCCGCTTTGGAATACTGAAACTAAGGAATTAGTTTACTTTGCAAATTAATAGCTGTGTACTGAATATTTTGACGAATAAAATGCTCCCAAATTTAGACGATCAAGTTTTTAATTAAGGTTTATTTTCATTTTTTTCCTGATAATTTCTAACTTCCATATATAGTTTGCGATTTTTTTCTTTTTTCAAGAAGTTTTAAAACAGCTGGCTCAGAGCTCAGCTCAGATATTGATAGCATATCTAATTCCTACTACTATTGAAAATCTAATGAAAAAATTTACTTCATCAGAAATCCATACTAATATTATAAATGCGAAAGTAACTCTGTCTGTCTGTCTGTTACTCAATCACGCCTAAACTACTGAACCAATTTTCATGAAATTTGGTATGGAGATATTTTGATACCCGAGAAAGGACATAGGCTACTTTTTATCCCGGGAAAATGACGCAATCCCGGAAATCCCACGGGAACGGGAACTATTCGGGTTTTCTTTGACTGCGCGGGCGAAGCCGCGGGCGGAAACCTAGTACACTATATAAGGAAGTGACACGCCTCATTAATATTTATATCTGAAAAAGAACCTTGAACGGGTTCGGAAACTTATTCCCCTAGAAATTGCCTATAATTTTTTCTCAAAAATATCCTGGGATACGTCGCATATAATTAACATAAATATTAGTAATAATAGCATTCAATCATTCAATTAATAAACTTTCCGCGAAAAAGTTCCAATGAGGAAATATTCAAATGAATTATTACTGACGTTAGCGGCTCTATTGATTTCTATATTATGCCATGCGCTCTCCGGGTTCAGGTTGACAGAAAGCAGGCGCGCGCATCTGTCAAAATGGTTTACTCTTGGCAAAAATAACATGCAATATTTACAATAATAAAGCAAAGTATCCCAATATTTAAAATTCTCTTCCTAGTTAACATAAATGTAAAGTGATTTGAACGTGTATGTGTGAGTGCAACAAAATTTGATACCGTGTTTTTGTGTTTCGTTAACAAAGGTGTTCGTATTTAGACAAAAATCCCTGTTTTCGTTAATTATTGTACAGTGGACCTTTTAAATATATCGTTTTACTGTCGTTTTCTAATAAATATGTTTTAAAACTATTTAAAATAGCACAAATATCGAAATAATGTTTAAAAACATATCTATGAATTAACCTTTCTTTTAAAGTATAATGAATTAAAACGATGTCGAGATGTATACAAGTTTGCGCGGCATATACGTATAGACTAACACGAAGACACTCTACTTTATTTATATTTATTACCTTTGTAGTAACTCTTACTGTGATATTTCATTTCTATGCTTTCAAACATAATGAGCACCGTCATGCCTCTCCACAAGTTGGTGACTTTGAATACAGACCAGGGGCTTTTCTACGAGGACGATACCCTCACGACAACAGAAGCTATTGCCAGTTCAACTATGGTTTACCAAATTATATCGATTGGGGGACATTTCCAATATTCACGACGCCCGAAGCAGGAATTAATGGACCGTACAGAGTCATCTATAACGCAATCAGGGGCATGGCATATGCCAATAACAGCAAATATGATGCGGTGACGTATGCGACGCAAGCGACCCCGGAATTCATTTATCACATTGCTGAAATTGCCAAATATTGGGACGGGCCAATCAGTTTAGCTGTTTACGTACCTAATTATGATATGGACATTACAATTCAGATAATGAAACAGTTGTGCTCTTGTTATCCAGGTATGTCGAAAGTATCATTACATCTTTTTTATCCAAAACGCCATCCGCCAAAAATAAGAAAACCGGAACAGATACTAGTTACCACAGAAATTTCTACAACAACGTCAAATGTTTCCGTAGAAGAAATACTAAGGGATAAATTGGAAAGATATAAGAATTTGAATCCAAAAACTAGGGCGGGATATGTAGAATGGGTGAGGAAAAAGAAAATAGAACGCATGATGGCGAAAATAAGCAAAAAGGAGGAAGGCGCACCGAATTTGCATTTCGTTGATTGCTCCGGTCCCGAAGTGCTTGACATTCCGACGTTTCGGCGCGATCATAAAATGATATATCCCATAAACGTGGGAAGGAATGTCGCTAGGAATGCATCAAAGACAAACTATTTTATTGTGTCTGATATAGAAATGGTGCCGAGCGATGGATTAGCGCCGAAATTTCTGAGAATGGTGCGGAAACTTATGGGCGATAAGAAACGCGACGAGGGCTGTATTTTCGCTAAGACAGTCTTTGTAGTGCCGCTCTTTGAGGTGGAAAGGGGAGAGGAGATACCTCACGACAAAGACACGTAAGTTGATAAATTGTGCTTTTACTGCGACGTGTAGGACTGACAGTTATAAATATACACTAGGTACGCGTTTATTTTGATTTTAAATCTGCACAAAGTAGGGTAGATGACTGAGAAACAGTGTAAAGAGCTTGGGCTTGCACATTTTATTATATAAAAATACCTCTAACTACGTAAGTAGGTCCTCGCTCCGGCAGTTTATGATGTTCTAGAATTTAAAGCTTAAACGTATTTTATAGTCAGTTAGCAACATAAAAGGATCGCAATGTAACATCCATAACTGATAGAGGGCCAACTTGCCATATAATTGATAACCCAACATTAGAATTTATATAACTAATTAATAAGTATCGCATATAACCCACTTTAACGAGCTTATAATAAGTAGTTCGTAATAGGTATTAATTAATTTACCTAATAAGGTTAAATATCTGAAAAATTATTTCACGTTTTATTTATAGCTTTGATAAAATAAAGATATAGATAACCATTGGATATTATAAATAGTTTATTTAAATGTTTCCACGCACTCTATTTCATTATATGGCATATGGTCCTTCGAGTTTTACGATTCGGTCCTTCGGTTTTTAATTTTATATTTCTTGTGTAAAATTTACGACACCGTTTAGCAGATGGGATGAAAATATAGAATGCTGTCGCGTAAATTCGTTTTACAATTGGTCTAACATATATTTATTTGAATCGCGTGGCGTTGTCTGTGGAAAATTATATTAACTGCAATATTTATCCGTTGTCCTATATTCTTGAAGTTCTGCTACTCTGCTATTTTTCATAGTTTTAAATAAGGACTTGAGAAAATATTTTTATTGTTTTCTTTTCGTTAATCTTGATCTTATAATAAAATGTAACACAAATGAAATAACAGCTACAACTCTTAATTTAAATAAAAAATGTCAACGCAAAATCCAGCTCTAAATTAGAGTAATAAATTGAAATATGTTTTTATCCGGGATAATTTAGCTTTGAAGATTCATTTCATTCAGATTTTCTAAAAATTAATGAGATTTTAATTAAACGCGATAGAGGGAAAATGTTGTTTTTGACTTTAAATTATTGTAATTGCTTATTCATACAATTTAGAGCACCCTTAGCTTTTAATTCGATTGCAAATTTCTCTCGGTCGCTAAATTTCGGTTTTACGAATCATCTGATATTGACTAGGCAGATATTTATACACTAACAGACAACAGTAGGTAATACCTATTTCTATTCCGAGTATTAAATTATATTTTAATAAAGTTCCTCTTAACCTTCTTAGACCAATATTAGGTTTCTTAATTAACCTTTATTTAAACAAGGTTTCGTGTTATAAAGTTATTATACGTTTTGGAGATTTTCGTAACTTCATCCTAGTGGATGTTATCTTGTACAAACATTTTATTATAATTTCGTCACATTAAAATGTATTTCAATTATTCTTAGTCGGAGTTTCTCATATTTTACTGACATAATATTTAAATATATTTCAGGACAGGACAATTTTCACACACGGCAAAATCTGATCCTATACTAAGCATTCGCTTGTGTTATGGAAACCAGATGGCTGATAAACATACATACCTATATAATTTTAAATAAATACTTATATAGATAATTAACACCCAGACAGAGAAAACATCTATTTCACCACAAAAATATTTGCCCCGGGTGGGAATCGAACCCACGACCTCTGGCTTGGAGGGCAGGGAAACAGGCAGGCAGTTTAAAGGGAATATTGTGTTATTATTTGAAACGTTATTTCATAAAAGTCTACACTTTTATGAATTGATTTGAGTGCTTTGGGTTTTTTTATATACAGGTTACATTTATCTTGTATTTAAAAACATATACAATTTAGTGTATATCTTTATACAGTCGTAGAACAAATGTTGTCACTTACGATGTTAGCTATCTTGTCCTGCGAGGTTGCTGGTGTTTTACAAGTAACCCTGTATAGTTGTCTATACAATTGTCTGTTATAATTTTTCACTAGGCTAGTGAACATGGTGACTTCAAACCGCGCCATGTATTTCCACCAGAAAGTCTGTTCCCATTGCCAACGGTTTCCTGGACTTCAGACGTGGCTACTGCGACCTTCACCAGCTATATTGGAGGTTTGTTATTTATTTTGGTATTCGTAAACATTAACAATAAGTACCTTACCGGTTTTCATACAAAAGTAATTTATGTAGAGTATTTACAATTCTTCTAGGTAAATTAATTTATTGCTTTTTGAGTACTTAATCAACCGTGTTAGTATAACATGCTGCAAATTGCATGCATTTCTTTCGTATTGAGTAATTTTTAGAATTTTTATTGTAATCTGATATCTTTTCTATCGACTATCAACTTTATTTTTAAATCATAGCTCTTTTAATATGAATCTATCAGTGTGACCTCTACACTGTGTATAACCTACGTTTGTATCTAATATAAGCCTGCGTAATAATATTAATATCAAGGCTGTTATAACTCCTTCATCTCTGTCATATTCCGCGCCATTTTCTATAAGCAGATCCATCATGGCGGGACGTCAACCTAATTCGCGAGTGGCTGATGCTTCAATCTTGGAAGGATCCAATTTTATCCCTATAGTGGCAACTTACTAATTGCTACGTAATTGTGTGTCGCTCGACTATATTAAACTAGCTTTATTATAGATCATTTTTTAATTGTTATACGACCGTTTTAAATGCGCCTGAAAGGTCTATTTGAAACGAAAATGTTGAAGTTTATGTTTATAAATTAGTTATGATATCTCTCTCATATTTTATACTACCTCTGCTCCGCCATTTTACCCACATAGTTCTACTCCTGCTGGTCTTAGCGTGATGATATGCCTTCCTCGATAAATGGATTATGTAACAGTGAAATATTTTTTCAAATCGGACCTGGGGTTCTTGAGATTAGTGCGTTTATGCAAACAAACAAACTCTTCAACATTATAATGTTAGAAAAGTTTTTTTTGATTAAATAAAATAGATAAGTATATTTAAGATACGAGACATTTTAATAAAATAAGAAGTAGTATAAGATGATGGTGTAACAGGGGCTTTCGGAAGTAATATAATATCTTCTGTTAGTATTCTGAATACTGATGTCCGTTGTTCTATTTATTCAAGATTCTATCAAGCGACCGCTCATAAAGTATTAACAATGTACAGTGTACAATGTAGCCTGTAGGATCTGAAATAGACAACACAATATTCATCGCTAACTAGCAGTCGTGTACTGGTAAAGTTTCATGTATATTCCATACTACGTTGTTAACTGTTTAGTAATATGTGACCAAGGTAATGCCAACAACATTTACCGAGTTAAACTGGTTAACAGAACTTGAATTTGCGACATGTATTTATGTTAGGGACTAGTTTGAATCATGACAAATGTTTTAGGTTGAACTGTACTTTCATATTTGTATGCGTTTAAATTTGAAATGGTTATCTTTTTATTCGAGTACTCGATTGAAGGCACAAGTAACTGTATACTTATATAGTTTAAAAAGTTATATTATATTCGTTCTTAATTTTATTCTTTAGTAAACTAACGTTACAAATTATTTATGCATGAAAATGGTTAATCTTCTAAACAATTCTGTTAGTTGAATTGTTTGTTTAGCTAATAGCGCGGGATTGAAGTAATGTTTTGTACAGATATGTCACCTTTCGGAGTAATTACGAGCACACATATTTAGTTGGTCACCATATAGCAAGGACATCGGTTGCAATGTAAATCTATACTAATATTATAAAGCTGAAGAGTTTGTTTGTTTGTTTTAACGCGCTAATCTCAGGAACTACTGGTCCGATTTGAAAAATTCTTTCGGTGTTAGATAGCCCATTTATCGAGGAAGGCTATAGGCTATATATCATTACGCTAAGACGAACAGGAGCGGAGCCACGCGGGTGAAACCACGAAGCTCAGCTAGTATATAATAGTTAGTATAAATAATAATATAAGTATGTAGCTACTGTATGAAGCTATTTTCACAGCCAATGCTGATAGCCCGCCGGGAGTACCCTTACCACCGCTGGGAGCCTCTTTACTTCGGCACTCACCGGGAGCCCTGGTACAGTGAGAGTCTATCTTGGGAGGGAAAACAGGATAAGATGACACAGGTAAAGTAATGTTTATTCTGTAATAATCTATACACAGGATAGTATGTTTACACTGCTGTTTAAACTGTTGTTATCTTTAAATGGTTCTCGTACTTTTTTCATTTAGGTACATTTCCAATTTCGATGGAGGTTTTTTCTCTTTGTTTTCACCAATCAAATGCTTTTAATGTTGAATACATTTTGTATTAAATGTTCTCCGTATTTGAGAACAACGGAAAAAATATCGCCAACTTTAAGAAGCTGGAAAATTGTCCTTGGCAACAGATATTTTCGGATTTAGGGTAAGAAAAAAGAAGACTTTTATTTCTTATTACAAAACAGTTTTCGCGAATTGATTTCTAAACAATTCATTAAAGAGATTTCACAAGAGGCTTCATTAAATATCAATATTCTTTTGAAAAGCAAAAGGTATAAAAAGCGGAGGTATTTCATTTCCTCTGAAACTTTTGATTAAATTCATCGGGAAGCTTTCTTACGGCAATATGATTGGTTTAATCAACTTCTTAGAAGGTAGGAATAATAATACTCCGGATCGTAAATAAATTTTTTATTAGGAATACTATTATTATTTAGGTACAATAAAATAAAAAATGATTGTGTTGTCTTCTAATGAAATAGTTTATATGTTTTGGAGAAACACTACCTAAAAAAAGTCTTAAGAGATTTTCAATATTTATCACGCAATTTCTTATAATATGTGTGGTAGGGTAGAAGTAATACTGACTGCATATTTTGTTCACACATACAAAAAGCGAAGACAAAACTAAACATATTTTGTGCGTGTTTTCTTGTTAACATTGCTCTAACGTGCATTTACATTAAACGAACATAGAGCTAGAACTAGAACAAGAGCATTATTTCATGATCTTTTAGTGTAAACTAAAACTCGTATTCAGTGTTGTTCAGTATTAGAACATTGCATAAAATCTTTTCGAACTCACTAAGAACAACGAAAGAATGCTCTACGCTTGTTTAAGTTAAATTAATTTGACATAGTGGGTTCATGAGCATTCGCTCGTTTGATGTAAATGCAAAATGGAAACTCATATACTACACAAATACCTCTTCGTCGTAGCTACATGCTATTCTATTACACTTCGTTCAACCTTACACACTAAAACTTTCTTCTAGATGCTAGAACTCTGCCTTCAAGAGTATCGCATGGTGGTCCTCGACGGGGGCTTCCTCTGCCACGCCGCGATCAGCAAGAACACATCGAACAACGCAAGAGCTCAGACAATAAACCGGCAGAGGTACCAGGGCATCATAAGTTCCTTCAAACAGAATTACCCAGATCGACCGAAATGCAAATTGACATGGGGGTGTGGACAGTTGAATTAAACATGTTCTGTATTTGGTTGAATTGTTTCAATGGTATTCAAGAATTGTTTCATTGTTATTGAAGCTACGACATGTGAGAGACGTGAAAATGATATGATTAAATGTTATTTTTATAGCTAAAATTATTTTTGTTCGTGTAATATATTCACAGTTTAAGTAGTAGGTAAATGAAAACTGTTGTTCGACTGTACAAATTCAATGACGTCATTTTGAATCAATATACCAGCGTATGATTATTCCTTTTCTATTCCTTGGGATTTAATCATAAAATACATTTAACAACATTATCTAAACCTTACATTTTTGAAAGATCTATCGACGTAATATTTCTTCGGAGAAACTGCGAAAAGCAAAAGAGACGTGTTGTAAGTTATTTATCAAAATTTAGATAGCAGTATAAGCTATGTATGTCTAAAGTGATTAGAGATCGACCCTCCGTAAGTAAAAATGAAAGAACCTTCATAGGAAGCATAGGGCTCCCTTGATCACGGTCATAAAGTAATATGGCCTGAAGTTATGGACAGGCAACGCAGCGATTTCCTCCCCGATACGAACGTATAGTAAACGTGCTTTTTTATTGGATTGTTAGTTTACGTTTTTTTTTATCATGTACATTTTGTTACTACTGGTCCTTAAGTAAAATATTAGAGAGTGTAAAATCTGCAAAGAAAATTGTGGCATATAAAATTATATAGGTATAATTCAAAGCCATTTTTACTACGAAAAATAACTTGTATTTGTTTAAAGACATAGTAAATATCAAGATAATGTTACAACAAAGCCACACATTTATACATTTCGTATATAAATGATACAAATAGGTATCATTTGTTTTTGTTTATAGCCCGCCATTTTGTTAAGAAAATTCCCTTTGGTATAAGAAGTTATGTAAGATACGTGAAAAAGTAAATAATAGTTAAAACTAGTCGAACATAATTATTAATAAAATATCTGTCGAATTTTGAATTTTGAACATAATCGTAGTATTAATAAAATATATTTTGATGCATAATTAATTGACAAAAATATTTACGTGAGTATCGCGAAAAATAAATGTAGCGCATTGAATTATTCGATTTTAATAGCTTGAAGGTTGAACTACTTCTTAATGTAAAGGAAATGTACACTAGATGTAAAACCGTTAAGGTCTTCCAACTTTTAGTTTGCATAGAGTGGGATGTCTCCGCTAAACTTTGGGATTTTTAGTAGGACTATGAATTATTCAATCGCTCCTCCCCGCTGTGATTACTTTGTTGTGAACTTACTGAATAATAGCGGAGTTTCCCGATTTTATGCTTAATAATTTCTTTCTTGTTCGATGTAAAATACTTTTGTAAAGGATCCTTATTCATCTGTATCGATCTGTGTGTATTTCTTCGGTTCTTTCGGTTGGTTTAAGTATTTATAGCAATATTATAACAAAATTACTGAATTTTGCTTCCATTACATAGTATGACTATATCGCCTTAGTATATTTTCAATTAAATTCTATTTTTTATTTAGTAAAATATAAAACCATCTCACATATTATTTCCTTGTAAAGTATTAATATATGCGTAGTTATTTACGAATAAGATTCATAATACGTATGTTTATTGTTAAAAGATTGTACGTTAAATTAAACAAAAATAGACAGGCAATATTATTGAAGTTAACATTTACAAATAATGTTCCTTGCAGATTATATAACCGGCCAAATAACGTTAAAAAGTGTATTGTTTAATGATATTATGTGTAACATAATTAAATAACATTATTTTTTGTTATAATTAAATAATGTAATTTTATTTAGGTACAATAATATAATGGATGCTTGTATGTATGTAATATTTCAAAGCGAAATGTAACAAACTTTAGTGACTATTTTAATTTTTAGGAATGACGTTGGATAGTATTAAATTTATTTTCGGGATTTGCTTGCCGACAGTCAGCTTATACAGTATAATCAAGATGTTTTAAAATTATTCATTCGTCATCGAAAATTTATATTAAAAGTTGTATTTGAATGTCTTATATGTATCAAAATTATGTACATTGTAAATTTATTATTTCTCATGTCATTTCGTCCTCAAAATGGTATTATAAAATAAATTTTGATATGGTATTCATGCTTTATGTTATTTCACCTGATTACCCATCCTTGGTAATCCCTAATCTTAGAATAATATACTTTTGTTTCACTCGTTGTAGATTTTCTGTGCGTAAACAAGAGAATTGCTACGACGTAGCGACACCGTAGCAAGTAGCTACGAGAATATGAGTATGAACATAGATAATAATATAATACTATATGAAAAATTAATATACAAATAAATTATTTCCTTTAGTATATCAGTAACATATATATTAACTTGTGACCTCTAATATGTACTTAAAAGTAGAAAAAGTGCTTGATTTTTTTTTGCATTTTCGTCAGTCTTTAAAGATGGTCTACAAATAAAACCATACTGAATTTCTGTAAATAACCTCTTTTTTTTTCTTAAATAGTCAAATGTTATTTGAAATTATGCCAATAATGTATGATCAAATTCAAATTCAAATTCGTTTATTCAATCAAACTAAACCTAACCTTAGAGCTAAATACATTTAGGTGGTAATTGTATAATGAGAGGATATATCAATTAACGGTTCGAGACTGGCATCTTTGCTAAGATCTCAATTATAATAATTAATTAAAAGACGATGTATCGTCGCGGTTAGTATGGTGGCGTTCAAATTGTGTTCATGCATTTAATTAATGTAAAATACCACGAAACATTGCGGTTGCGTAACCAGTTACAATATTATTCATCGTTATATTGTAATGTAATGTATATTATATTTTATTTAGTAAATAATTTATAATCTTCATTACCTAATTCTCTAAATTTGTCATTATTTTTAATACAGAAAAAACGGACAAAGCACAGGAACACATAATTCCTTTTTACATAAAATTTCTTTTTATTCATAAAAGTCACGACAAAAATAATCATTTTATGATAGCTACATTTTTTATTTCATTACCTTTGACCATGTAAAATAATTGAGAATTAAAAATACCACAAACATTTAACTGAAACGAAGAAAGATTAAATAGTAAAAACGGTCGTTAATTCAATTTATTGTATTTAAAACCGTTTTCTAAAGAGAAATAAACTTCATATACAAATGCAAAGAATTTTAGATTACATTCATTCATTGAAATGATTATTCCAGTTTATGCAAAAGCGTGAACTTTAATAACGTTGTGGAAAAGAGTTATTCAGAGAAAATGTTCACGATTTCTTCATAAATATTTTTATACTTTGGCTTATTGGTGGTGCATTTGAAGAACGTTTTGCGTACCTACTTTGCTATTTATGCCTACAGAGTTCACTTACGAATTTAAACAGAAAGATTATCTTTAAACAGAAAAAACGTTAAGATATGGTAGAGGAATACTTCATCATGTAAAAAATATTTAACGAAATTGTTAAAAGTATTTTTAATACTTGACCTGTTCGTTAAGAATAATAGAACAATTGAATTCATATACCTTAAATCAGACAATTTTCACTTATTTTGTTATATTATATACTTCAGTATATTTAATATAACATATTTTACTTTAAATTTTCAAATATTAAAGTAAAATCGACGATCAAAAAATGGAAATGGATTAACAAATATTCTATAGGATGATCATTGATGTAAACATGTCTGAGTTATTTTGATGCGTAGCTAATAGTGTTGAAATATGATTCAAAAAAATATAACGACTTAATAAATATAACATGCCCAAGAATTTCTGATAAAAGAATATTTGAATAAAAGATTACAAAGTATCTACAAAAACAAGATTTAGAAAATATTAATAAAAGAAAAAGGGATATAAAAACCAAAACATTATTTTCCAATAATTGTATTTCAAATAGGAATATAAAGAGGTCATTATGTAAATATATACAGAGTATACGACCATCTTACATCTACGCTTACGACCGACATCCGCTAGAGAAGTCAAATTACGGAACTTTGGCAAAACAGGAAAATCTTTTCCTTCCCTACCGGAGTCCATCGGTCAATAAAACTCTGAATATTTATAGGAAACTCGAGAACAAATTTCCCTCATGTCAAATGGAGGAAGGAAATTAGTGAATTTGGCCTGTTTTCAACCATATTACATTTCAAAGCATCCTCGTTTCATGTTATAATATCTACCATACTTGTTTGTGTGTTTGAACTTTGAAATAAATAAAAAATGTATAAAAAACCTCACAGAGGTTTTTCTTTATAATGTACATGGCCCTAATTATATAAGGTACAATAAAAATGTTTTAATTTAGAGATTATACACATTTTAACGGATTTTATATTATTCACTCGAATACACTGACAAGAACCTTTTTTTCTAAATATCCAAGCTTAATTTCAAAATATAATAACCCAAAAGCTCAAGTAAATACAAAAATATATTAAATAAAGTTGCAAGAAGACTATTAATAGACATATGATATAGTAAGCAAATAATGATTAGTATCGGCCTGAATACACAAGAGAACGGAACGGCGTAAACAAAGGCAGTTTATTGGAAGCTAACAAACAAATGGACACAAATATTCCACAGAACAGAAATATGAGTTTGGTTTATCGGACGGACAAAGATATTTATTCGATATGTATTTTCCACTGCAATATGCATATTTATGGAGATACCTAAATAATATACTGCTTTAGTATATAAAAATTTCATATTTCCGCTCTTTATGGTAAAGAGAATTTTGTATGATGTAGATACAATATTCTCATACATTAAAATATCTACAAGAATTTTCCACACCAAGAAATATACAAAAGGGGAACCATAATTATTATAAGATTATTATAGGTACATATTATATCTTTCTAATTAAATATCATTAATTAATTATCAATAAAAGATAACATCTATTACGGTTGAAATTACTGTTTACATATAGATAATATCAAATGCAAATCATATACTTTGGAAAATTTATCGATCTAAATAAATAATACGAAAAATTTTCGATCTAATTAATTTCACTAAATTTGAAACAAATGGTTCCAAAATTGATACAAAATACTTATTCTGTAGTCTATGGCAGTGTATAGAATATAAATATAGACCTTTATTAGGAACCATGTTTGAACACTGTGTAGGAGTTTCATTCTATTCAGACGCTTAAGACGTTTTTTCCATTGGCTTTCAAACAATCAAAGAAAGGCTATTTTTGTTATTCAAAGGCGTGCTTTTTTAATTTTGTTTGTTAGCTTTTATTGTGCTCACTTTTTAGACTATATTCACATTTAGACTATTATTGTGTATTAACAATAACAGTCTTATGAATTTAAAAGAGTATGAATGCTTATATCTTATTTTGGAACACATATTACTAATTTATTGTTATTATAAGGTTTCCTCACGATATTTCCTTAACCGATTCGACCTGTTAATTTTTTGCATGCTCGTCTTATTACCAGTAACCCAATTTTTCAGCCTCCACCATCTATAGCTGTATAAAATGTAATGTAATAACCATTCTTGTTATATCAATTAAAATTCGATAGAGAAAGTATTATATAAAACGTAAAATAATAAAATAATGTACATAAAATATATATTTGATTAAAATTCGTCTAGTGGCACTTGGCAGATACAGTGTTAGAACTGAGGGTCTGGTTTTCATCTACATCGACATTAAAGTTATGTTCTTTCAGAAGATTTGAGAACAAATTACTTCTTATTGCATTTTTATTATATTACAGTGTACCAATATAAAAGTCAGGCATTAAAAAAAGAAAAGTTAATAAATATGTACCACGTAAAGATCTATCAATTTCTACAAAGGATAAATTGTTAAAAAGATTTAATTATTAAAATAGGAAAATCAAGAACCTAGAAATTTAATTATTGTTGAAGTTACTTCAACCCAGAAATAATTTCTACCAAGAAATATTTAAACACTGATTTTAAATGAAAATCCGTTCAAATAGAAGTCTATTGAAATTAAATTAATTCAAAGTCGCTCATTTCCCAGAAACTCTAAAACTTTCTTAGTGGTAACGGAATATAGAAATTCTATATATATTAGAAGAACTTGCTTTTACTTCAATTGCAAATATTTCAATTTGTGGTTTCACATAAATACCAACTGCGTCATGACAGCATATTTTTTAAACTATTCATTTATTGGATTAAGATTACTCATTTGTTTGTCAATTATTTTATAATTATGAATACAGCATTTTTCATTATTCATAATAGTATTTTTTAGCCTTATTCAGACTAAAAATATATTTTAAACCTTTATTACTACAAGCTATCGTTAGGTGAGGCAATTTATTAGTGTACACTGTATTTTTAATGGATGGATGCTTGAGAATTCATTAAAAAGCATCTGAATAAATAGTCTGCTTCGTTTCGAATAATTTAATTTGTATAAAAATATAAACTTTTAAATAGTAGCTTTAAAACGACGTCTGCCTTAATTCTTGTGGTAAGCTGAAACAAAGAGAAAAAAATTTATTAATATAAGGTATAATGTAGTTATTGTTTTAGTATTAAGTAATCTGAGGCCTACCTCATTATACCTATTATACCTATATAATAATTACAAAAGAAGATGTATTATTATTCTTATAAGGTACTCGTTGTAATAATAATGTATAATTCAAAATTATACATAACTATTGGCCTCGCTATAAATTATAATACGAAAACTTTGACCCTCTTATACCCTTTTAAGGTTCAAAAAATCTGTTACCTCAAACTACCCACGTCTTACAAAAGATTAGAACATAACTGTCAAAACTTGTATTGTCTGAACAAAAAAGTATACACAATAATTTATATCAGAATCTGCTTTACCCACGTACGAAACTTACTCGAAATAAAAACCGGCCAAGTGCGAGTCGGGCTCGCGCACAAAGGGTTCCGTAGCAGCAAATATAATAAATTACAGTTAAATCAACCTATCTCAAAAACTATAAGAGATACTTTGATCAAACCAAAAATCGTTGAAAGAGTTAATTAGCATGCATCACCTCTATTTTTTTTAGAATTTTATACCCCGTAGTTATAAAAATAGAGGGGGGGGGACATACTTTTTACGACTTTGAGAGCTGATATCTCAAAAACCGTTCACTTTAAGAAAAATGTTTTTTAGAAAACTTTATATCATTTTAAAAGACCTTTCCATTGATACCCCACACGGGTATGTACATCGAAAAAAAAAATTTCATCCCTCAGTTACATGTATGGGGGGCCCCACCCCCAATTCTTTTTTTTACTATTTAGTGTCATATTTTTGTAGCGGTTCATACAACACATATTCCCATCAAATTTCATCACTGTAGTACTTATAGTTTCCGAGTAAATCGGCTGTGACAGACGGACAGACGGACAGACGGACAGACGGACATGACGAAACTATAAGGGTTCCGTTTTTGCCATTTTGGCTACGGAACCCTAAAAACTATTTCGTATTTCAAATGTTTTATTAGATATTGTTACTTGGGAGTAGGCCTGTAAAATTGTCGATTCTGATCACGTAATTGTCATTTGGAAGGACACTTAGCCTGGTCTTCCGGTCCACAAATACGGTTAGCGTTGAGTTGATTCGTTGTTAAATAAAGATCTAGAAGCTTCTAGACGAAATGTAATAATACGGGTCAAAGATCAGCGTAATACACACGACTAATTTATTTTTGATCATCTTTCTTTCAATAATTATAGGTAAATAAAATGTAAAAACTTGATGATAATGTTTTTAACACAATATTCCTGATTACAGATATACAATTTGATAGTGATTATATAGAGGTATTAAGGAATTTTGTTATTATTTTTGTGAAACTTGAACTTTATCTGAAGATGTGAAATATGAATGTCAATAGAAATGCGTAGATAAACTTTTATATACATAAATACAAGCACAATTATAAGCTTCTTTGAAATCCATACTTTAAAAATTGAGTTCATTCATAACCTACATTTGTACTGAATTGCCCTAAATGGGTCAAAAAGCAGCAATATGTGCCGTGTCCAGATTACCAACATTGTGTATGATAGGGCCATTAAATGGGCCATTAATTTTATCGGTTCGGTGACAGCGACATACCGCAATTGTTTTATGACTTTAGCCAGTGTGTGACCATTTAACACAAACAAAACAGTAACAATCGTTCGTAAATTAGAAACATTACGAAGTTCATTTAATATAAATGAATCTAAGACTTGGTAAGCTCACGATTAATTGTTATACAAATCTGTTTGTGAAGGAATCGTAATAATTCATCATTATGAATTGTAATATTTATCAATTATGATTCAAATTTTAAGCACTGTGCATTATTTAAGTGTCTTAAACAGTATTTGTTTACTCCAATGTTTAACTAAAAATATGTGTGTCATATTTCTCTTTAGTTTTCATTACTATAGAACTATATTATATACGTACATAAAGATACGCAGGGTCTATACCTTATATACATAAATACAATAATTCTCTATTTAACACACTAACCTACTAAAATGCAATATAATTTCCAAACGCTTTCAACTCGCGATAAATATTACGAATTTCGTAACAACAGAAAATTCACGTTACTGCTCCAAAATTTTATCTGTAAACGGCTTTATACTGACCAATTAGTCACCAGTCCTTCCCGAATCGGTAAAAGAAATCGCAGGTGAAATTATACAAACGGTATCTGTAATTGAAGCTATTAAAATGGACCGCTATAAAGTACATTCGCTCCATTAAACATTTTTGTAACGACTTTGAAAGAAAGAACGAACATTTTATTAAATTTCTTGTTCTACGATACGAATTAAAAGATGGAGTGTAATCGAATGGATTTAGATTAAAGAGTAGATACGTAATGCATTTAATTGAAGTAGAATTTGCTTTGTAAATACATAAAAGCACTTTTAAATTACCAAATGTTTGGTTAACAAATTAATTTAACTGTTGTT
This sequence comes from Colias nastes, assembly GCA_907164665.1. Lineage (NCBI taxonomy): Eukaryota > Metazoa > Arthropoda > Insecta > Lepidoptera > Pieridae > Colias > Colias nastes. The sequence goes on along the minus strand of CAJQZM010040244.1, from coordinate 10,729 downwards.
GTTTTAGACGTTATTAGACTGCACGGCATGTATAACTATAATAATGTAATATTAGAAAATTTAAATTTCAATTAAGCCTTATCACCATATTTTGTTTGAAATATATCAGATCACTAGGATATGACTGCATGGAATCTTCACATTATTACGTGTTGAATGTTTTTTTTTTAAACAAAATCTAAATTTCATCTTGTTGCATTAAATTCGGATAAAAAGCTTGCATAGCCAATATTTGGAGTCAAACGTATCGTCAAGTTTAAAAAAATAGGAGGAAACAATAAAAAAACTAAAATATCCAAATAGGTCGCTCCGCTCTACACCGGTTTTACCAGTAACTAGGTCATCAAAAAACTTTGCATAAATTATTTTGTCCCTCAAGAGCCAAAAAGATACATAATAAGATTAGGGCTGAACCCTTCTTACAACACTATCCATCACGAAAAAGTTTATAAAAGTAATAATTTATTCGATAAAACGTTATCTCTAAGGATTGTGGCTTTATTGTATTACGAAATTTGCTGAATTTCAAAACTCACGATTCAGTAAGTAAAAGTTAAGCGACTTCAAAGTTTTATCTCAAATTCTGTCCATATTCGTTTAAAATGTTATTCTCTGAAGATACGATAAAAGCATGTCTTGTAAGGATCCATTTGAAATTAACCTAGATCGGGTTCTTCGATAGTTAGCAGGGACGTATTTTATACGGGGCCTCAGATTTCTTTTTTGAACGATTTTTTTAATGTTCTAATGTCTAACATAGCATGTATTTAATGCGAACATTATTATAAAATAAAATTATGATAATACGAACGAAACAATATAAATGTATAGACATTGTTTCATTCAGTTTGATTAAAAATTCATTACCTGGCTTACAGTATTAAACAAATCATGATTAACTATGTAAGATAAAACACGTGTGGAAAACATTGTGGAAAAGCATAAACTTCTACGAAATGGGGTCTAAACTAAAGAGGTTATTTGCTCATGAAAGTGCTTTTTAATAGGTCTAGCCGTGTCGGTTATTACTGAAATACTAAATTTAAAGAAACCTGGTTGAACGCGTATAAAACAAGGTTCATTTATTTTATTGCATACTTCAGACACCTCATAGCTTTGGAATAAATGTGTGTTTGCTCAAATTTATAGATAATAAAATTATATTAGCGTTGCCACTAATTGTCGATATTGTATAGCATTTTGTGTAAATTTATTAAATTCAGTTAGATGAAATGACTACTATGGTTTATAATGAAATATCTTTTATTTGTAAATTATTGATAGTTTTAAATTTTGTATATTAAAACATGATAATTGTTGTTACGCGATAGTAGTTGACGAATATCCAACTACATTTTATAATTGATAATAGACGATAGATGAATATTCTTATAATTCAAAAATAATATACCCTTAATTCACAATAGATTCAACACAAATAAACGTCGTATTTTTAATTCAACGTGCTCCAAGTCGTTGAAGCCACAAAACGCTCTCTACAGAGTACAGCCCTGTTCAACCGTAGGTGTAACACTTGCCTCTTTCTGCCCTTTGTTAGTTCTTTGATAACTCATATTTATGTCACGCTTTTGTTAGCCGTGTCGACGAACTGCCATTTTGTTTTGTTTCCATTTCACAGCCATTGTTTAACTTTGTACACGTTACAACGATATACACCTATGAAATTTTTATAGTGCATTTTAAAGCTAGGATTTAAGGGTGTATTCAGTTGAGTGAATCTTGCTATATTTTTGTTTAGAAGATCTGGGGATAGTTAAAGCGACTTTCGCGTTTGGCCATCTGTGTATATTGTTAAATACGTTTTTTTTAAGTTGTGGTTGACAGATAAACATCGTGTTTATAATTTATTTACTGTGTGATTTGTAGAATACATTATGAGGCTAGGCTAGTCGTAGTTTCCAACCTTTTTTACGTAGGAAAATCGTGTTGCATAACTTGTTACAAGAACAATTTCGTTAACAAATTTGTTATGTATATTGAGCTTTTGAGTTCAAAAGAAATTAGGGACGGAAATGTAGGATGTGATTGAAAGGGACTCAATATTTGATTAACAAGCTGGGTTCAAAGGCTGGGCCATTATTTTAATCTTTAATCTACAATGAAAATGATCCGAGAAATTGGAAAATAATTGTGTCACACTTATAATAAAACGTTAGGTTACTTTAGATTGCAGAATTTGATTTGCAGAATTTATTTACTAAAAATTACGATTCTTTTATATTTTATTATAATATGATGTTTATTTTGTAGGCTCTTTACATTACCTTGTAGCTCCGTCAATGCTACTAACGTAATACTATCTATCCGAGTTCCGTCAACTAAATTAGGTTTCTCCCCCAACAAATAAACTTACTTCGGTTGTATCAAATGGAACGGCATTTTCCTCACCGCCTCCTCCGCGAGGTCTAGCGGGAAGGCAAATTCAATCATGTTCTCATTCAGACAGTCGTTGTATGTGGATGCGAGTTGACATCTGTCAGACATGCCCTCGATGCTGTCCAGGCAAAGGCGGGATATGCTGTGTAGCTTGCGGACCACGCGAGAGTTCTTGCCGTTTACTAGACTGGCTAGATGGATGAGCAGGTCGCGGTTTACCTAGAACAATATTTGTTATTCAAATAATATAGATAGAGAGGGACTGTAAACATTTTATTAAATTTACTTTAAAACATGTATAGAAAATAATTGTTTAAGTGGTAAGTGCATGAGAATCTGAGGAAATCATATGGTGTCATAAACTATGGGTCAAGTTTAAATTTGCCTAATCAAGCGCTAGTTGTATTAAATATTGATAGTTTTTACAAACTATTGCAAAATTGCATCTTAGTTTGTGATGGTAACATTTTGATGTAGGTAAATATTCTAATTAAAATAAAATTAAGTTAAACAAATTAGCAGTTAAATTAGCAATTAAATCCATAATTATGTAATATTATCGTAATTTCTGAGGAAATTATGCTCGTGGTTCTAGGATACATTATTTAAGGTAGCTAATATCCAAACAACTCTATGTAAAAAAATACTTTAAAGTCTAAATTCACCTTTCCATGATTAATAACGTCACTCTGCTCAAGCATGCACGCAGCAAAGCACTGCCCCGACCTGGTGATGGGTGATGAATTGGTAAAGTAAGCCCTGACGTCCTTCGGCGTTGCTCGCACTTTGATCACGCACGACTGCGCCATTCGGACCAGCGCGTCTAGGTGACCTTGTACCTGTTAATGATAATATATCATATAGATATTATTTATATGAAACGTTTTTCCTATTTTCTTCTGTCACACTACATGTAGAAAACCACTTTATCTTTTAAATTTCTTATAAAATATAATTTTAAATTTTTGAACAAAAAACTTTGTTCTTTTTTTGTTTCGTTGCTTTTTGAAAATAATTAAAAAAGCGAAAAAAAAGATTAACTTCGCGTATTCGATAGTTCGCGTAAAAATAATTAAAATCGGTGAATGTAGGTTAGGTATAATATATAATATCACAGAATACCTAATAGACACAGAAAAATGCAAGCCGACATTGTAAGGTTTATTATTTGATACTAAAAGGGTGAATACTACAACTTTAGGATATACTTTATACGACATAACACATTGATAACATGAAAGATGTCAGTCATAAAGCAACATAAAATCCAAGACAGCTACTTAACTTACAAAACTCTTTAATAATGCAAAAGTAACTTTCGAATATATTTATAGTAGGTACAGAACTATCTGCATCCCGCGGTTGCACCTGCGTTAATAAGTTTTTCCTTATAATCCTAAAGTTACCTTAAGAATATCAGTATTAAAAATAGCCTAAGTTACTCAGTCAGTGAAAGTCTCGTCAAAATCGGTCCAGCCGTTCCAGAGATTAGCCGGAACAAACAAACAGACAAAAATAGTAACAACCATATGCATTTAATAAAATGCGGTTAATTTTATATTTAAAACAGACACTCCAATTTTATTAATGGTATAGAAGATACAATTGCCGTAATAGTCACAAATAGCATCCTACCAACTAATGTTCTTTTTATATTCCATAGTTTAAAGATTCCTTATGGTCGTTAGATTTAAGAGCAGGACAAATGCTCAACGTTGTGTAGTAACATACAATAGAAAATCAAATGGAGTGTAAAATTTAAATTCGCATAAGAATGAGGGTTGATTGCAGTGCTCCATCATTCTGTTTTACTTATACATATTTGCATGCAAAGTTACAATTGTATTATTTTATTTACTGATGATGCGTATTGTTTATGGTTGAACTGTTTTTGATTGTAACTAATTAATATTCCGCTCAAATTCAACTGTATATCAGCCATTATGCTGAAAAGCGTTTTATATGCAAAATTGAATGATTCTGTAAATATTTAGCGCACCTCATATTGTTTTAAGAGCTTAATATTTGAGTAAATAATATTGTTTCAGTATTTTAGTGTAATGTATTTCAATAATACCTTTTTAATTGTCAGAATAATTTGTGTGGTTTTGTTTTTCAGGAATTTCCTAATGGATTTTATTTATGTTTAAAACATTAATTCGAGATTTCATAATTCATTCTAACCCCACTATCTCAAATTCTTTTAATGCAAACAGGCGTAGAGCATTCTTTCGTTGTACTAAGCGCGTTCAAAAAGATTATATGCAATGTTCTTTTACTGAACAACACTGAAAACGAGTTTTCGTTTACACTAAAAGATCACGAAATGATGCTCTTGCTCTAGCTCTATGTTCGTTTGATCTAAATGCATTTTAATACTAATGTTATGCTCAATAATTGTAATACAAATGTCATAGGCTATTTTATTTTGTGTAGCGATTTATTCTATGTAAATCTGGCCCGTGTTATATTGTTTATTCTTAATAGCAACTCATTTGTATGTAAGGCTCTTCGTTTCACCCAACATAAAGTTCTTACGTGGCCTGATAAGTCTATTTCTTATTTCGAGGATCTTGTGACACGTTTTCCTGGTTAATACCTTTTCAGACGATATGCCTTATCGTAGAAATAATTTAAATAACCTTCAATTAAGTATTATATCATAAATAATGTACCAATATAAAACAATAATCAAAATTATATTATTTTGTAAAACTTCAATATTAAGTTCATCATTTTGATTAATATTTTGTTATTGACTGTCTTCATTCGTTTGTTCGCTGCTCACAAATACAGTAAAAGCAACTATTATTTTGTAAATATTATTCAAACTGCAGTCATTCTTTTTCATCCATACAGAAACGCATACGTTTTTATTGAATATTTTTGAACACCGTTAAAAATATGCAACGTTATGAAATCAACATGAAGTCGAAAATAACAAAATGTGTCAAACAATGTTGGCACGATGTACATTTGGCGGATATTCTCCCATTCAACTTTCCCGTATTTGATGTTATCATACTGAAACGGTTGTGTACGATTTTAGAATAAAACATTTTAAGCGAACTAATTGAAGACTGAGATAGTTAGTTTGCATGACGTTGTTAGGTAAATATTATGCCAAAACAAAATTAAAAATTAAGAGGCCGTATCGATTTTAAGAGTGATTTTGACTTGTTTCTGTAATTCTTTAGGAGCTCGTTTAAAAAAAACTAACTACTATGTTTTATGAAAGTAATGGAATAATTTAAAGTTCTCTAGAATTTTCGATTATATACGGGAGCGCAAACGTTGTTAACGGCAGACCTATATAATCGAATATTCTAGAGAACTTTAAATTATTCCATTACTCTCATAAAACATATAATATGTATTTTTTTTATTGCAAATTTTTAAGCATAAATCTATCATTTAATGTGTATTTTTTATTTTTTTTTAACTCTGTTGTATGTACTAGAAATTCGACGCCATATACGCATAAAATTTCATCAAAGTAAGGCTATTTTAACTTAGATTTTCTTCGAATTTTTGAATAAAAGTACTTAAAATTCCTCGAACACTTTTTAGGATGTCTCCGTGTCTTTATTGTTGTATATTTTATAAGAAAACAAAGACACGAACGTCCCGCATTGAAAAAATTGAAACACGCCTCAGATTATTTGGCTATTGAACAAACTGGACAATGAAAATCAATAAATTGTCTCGGACACTTTTTAAATCTATACATATAATAAAATCGTAGGAAAGTCAAAACTGTACATTGAATATTTTTTTAAAAGAATACATAATCCATGATCTATAATCGATATAGAAGCCAAAAATATAGTTTTTAGAATTTTTGTCTGTTTGTCTGTTTGTCTGTTTGTCTGTATGTTTGACCGGGCTAATCTCGAAAAGTACTGCATAGATTGACTTGAAATTTTGCATGAATATTACTAACAGGTCGGGTCAGGCTATAGGCTACATATTATCAAGCTATCACCTACGGGGGAGGAGCTGTGAACCTTTATTTTTCTTACGTATTCTCTATACTACGATAACGTACAAACTAAAGACTCATGTTGTTTTTGAGTAAGCCATGCTATTATCTATCTTTACACTATAAAAAATACGTCATTTATGTAATTTTGGCAGAGAAACAGTTAAATGAATATTAGCAGTATAAAGACAAATTTGAAACAGCGCCATCTATGAAGTGTTACAAAAATCAAACACACGTTAACTATTGGAAATGTTGGAAATTAATAATCAAATGACGCATATATAAATGTTGTTTGACAATATCTAGATTGACACTATAAAAATTATGCCATTTAAGTAACTTGGGAAGAGAAACATAGTTTATTGAATGTAAGTTGTATAATGTTAATTTTGTAACAGCGCCATCTATGAGATTTCGTAAAAATCAAATCAATTTACATGTTAACACTACTGAATACACTGTTGAAAATTAATAATTTAAATATAATCAAGTTATTTATTTAACTCTTTAACCCATATCTTCCCTTCCCTATAAGGTATATTTCGTGTAAATAATAAAATATATACTACATTTTTTTAAAGAGAGGGTAGATGTTTATTATTTTAAGTAAAACTAGACACCATTATCTACAGTTAATCTAATATTGATTGTGTTCATTAGTTACAATTTTAAAAATCTTCATGTTTTATAAATTTACTAGCTTACCGCCCGCGGCTACGTCCGCTTTGTCTAAAACCTAATAAATTATATACTAAAACCTTCCTCTTGAATCAGTCTATCTATTAAAAAAACCGCATCAAAATCCGTTGCGTAGTTTTAAAGATTTAAGCATACAAAGGGACATAGGGACAGAGAAAGCGACTTTTTTATAGGTACCTACTATGTAGTGATATTTATAAAGCAATTGAATGCCATAAAACCAAAATTATCAAATGCAATCTTCGTGTTTTGTGAATTTTCACCATCATGCGTTCCCACAAAAGGTAAGTTGTTACTTATAGGTATTTATTTTTTATAATGATAGCAATTCATGTTTTTTGTTGGTATATTATAATATTACACTTTTAGAATGAAATAATAAAATGATGAATTCTTTTATATATGACTTTTACAAGATTTTGAGGTGCATTGGAAACAGTAGTTTTTGATAAAATTTTATTTGTAAGTAGCTTTTTTTATAGATTTACAGTTAACTTTTGATTTTTTTATTTACAGATTCAATGCTCATTATATTATATCGCCTTTGGAAGACGATTTCTGCTGACAATTTGAAAATTGAACAACACCACTTGAAAATTGATGATTTGATGATAAAGATAGTGGTAGCGAGGATTAAGTGGAAATTAGTAATCATCCGCTTCGTCAATTTTTGACTGAAGTTAATGTCCAACGTCCAATGGTTTAATCATTGGAAGTATCTCGGGAAATTTTGGAGGATATTTTTCAGGAAGGAGAGGAGGGGCAGCCAACCACATATCAAACTACTACGTTTTAGTATATATTGCCAAATGAAACGTAAATTTTGCACTCACAACTGTACAAGTAATGTTTTTATTTTGACTTTGCGGTTATCTCATTATAAAAAAGACGTGTGGCACTCGGGGACTGCCGCAGTAAAGCTATTGCATAGCATGCCTTCAAGCCACACATCCGAGCCAGTCGGAGTGGGGAGCGTGAGGTTTTTTCGTTACGTAATTTCTCGATTCGGTCCCCACGCTCAAGGCCCGCGATAGAAGCTATGCAATATAATATATCGTTAATAATATTTATCGTTATGGCTATCGAGGTACCGACCGTACTGGGATGAGAGTACATGATATACTCATCATCCAGGATTGCTTAGAGCATTTTCACACTGAAAAAGATGTTTTCTTTGAATCGTAGTTGCTTCATTTATTTATTTTTAATCATTTTACATAATATGTTTTATATTTGCCCATTTTCATTATATTTTATAAATAAAATGGAACCAACATAACTTTGTTGTGTATCATTTCTCTATTAATAACCCGTAGGCATATTTTCCGAGCGCCCCATTTAAGGTGCGGTCCTGAAATTATAAAAAGTTAATGTATAATTTTGCCTAATATAAGCTATTTTTAGATAAAAATAACTTATTTATTAAAATTTAGTAGATAAAAGAAATTATGTTACGATTTTATGAGAAAACACAGTATATTTATTAGGCGGCGGTGATCTCTTCCAGGCAAAAGATATTCATCAGCTCAATAAAATTGAATAGTATGTTGTTAGTTATTCTTTAAATTCACAGATTGTAATGATCATTTCCGCATGCAAGTTGTATCGTAGTTTAGATATATCATAGTTTTGACACATTAAAGTTCCAACAAAACCCTCAAATTTTTGAGCAGAGTTGAGCAAGATAATTTGAAAAATGTGCTGTGTTAAGTATTATAGAAAAGGTTAGTTCGTTGGTAATTATTATTTACATGTTGTTAGTAAAAATAAACTTTGACTAACAGTCAAAGTATATTTTAACTAATACTACTTAATACTAACTAAGTATTATACTTATGTTCAGTATTTATCTGTATTAATATTGCTTGGTAATTAATATATTTTCATGTCGTATACCTAATTATAAACATAAGTTTGATGTGTAATTAGCTGGATTTATTTTTACACACTCACAGACTTATATTTTATGTTATGAGGATCATATTCGGTCCTCATATCATCAAAAATCTGTGCGAAAACAATAATCACGTGTGAGGCCCTCACGGCAGATCGGGGCGGTCTGACGCGAAGTAGGGACAGCGTTGTCACTGTATCGCTCTTGCCACGCTGTTCAACAGACTTATTCGATAGTTCAGTTTTGTGTTAAGACCGCTGTGACAACCAACCCGTGAGACAACCAAACCCGGTCTCCCCTACTATCCCGTGAGACCGAAACCTTCACTGAGAGGGTATGACGTCTCACAGCTGATCGCAAACGGCATATTTTACTATCCCGTGAGACCGAAACCCTCACTGAGAGGGAATTACGTCTCACTACTGATCACGACAGTCATATTTTATCTCGAGAATCTGAAACTTTACTCAATATGAAGACCGTTTGACAAATGATAGGGTGCATCATAATATTATTCGATCTCTTGAAGATGAACATGAGCATAAGCAATGACTAGAGTAGGGACGCGAATATTACAATTATTTGAGACAAGAACGATTAATAAAATTGTTTAATGAAAGATTAAGAATTGAAACTATTCGGTCTCTGGAAACGGACGAATAGCGAGAGGCCCGTCTTACTGCAGACAGATTTCGTCATAGTTTTAATGACTTAGAGGTAAACAATCTACGAATTCGGTGGTGTGGTCCGACAAAATAATATAAAAGTGGGTTTGCTTATAACCTCACAATTTATTACAGATCATCTTCTGTATAGGCGATATTAACGTAGTATGTTCTTTTTGTAATGCTTTAAAGTGGAGTAAGGAGACGGCTTTCGTTTGAAGATACACCGGAACCTTTGAAATCACTACTTTTAGAGGAACATACTGTGCAATCTAAACTGTTATTAGACAATATTCGCTCTTATAGTAGTGCGTTTCAAATGATCCTTTGGTGCTCAATAATTATCAGAAGGTCCTTTCATGCTTACTTTTAAGATACAAGGTCAAGTTTACCATTTGATAGGATCCCATTTGCCTGAAGGCCAACCTAAGTTTGTTTAAATATATTTTGTATTCGACTACAACGAATAGTGGAATACAAGAAATCAATATCTCTCAAATTTAAAACTGAACTCATTTCACAATTTTAGAACAGGTTAATTCGTATGTATGCAGTTTTAAATCGACATTAGAAGCTTTTCCTCAAGATGGTGATATCGGCACTCAGGATCTCCCTGGACGTGTTATAACGCCCAGGCCACAGTATTACAATTTTTCCTACAGTAGAGCAACGAATGTATTTTCGCATAGCAACGGAGGGGAACTCGCGGGGGGTCAAGTGACACGGGCCACGTACCACAAACATGCTTAGTTTGTGGTACCAAGCGCGAAAGAGTTTTTAGTAAAGTTACTATGTAAACTAACGTAATTTAATACTTAGGTACATATTCTATAATGGTGCGCTCAAACTATTAATCTACATTTAATTTATATTATTATTTGAAATACTAAGTAATGTAGAATTTAAATCACATTCATTCATGTTTTCTTCAGATTTTAAGATTTTCTTATCAGAGTGTTCAATTTTAATGTAGTTAAATTTTATAAGAGACAATAATTAAGAACATTCAAATATAAAGTGTCACGTATTTTTTTTAACGACGAATGACGAAAAACGACGTAATCGCGGACGAAGTCGCGGGCAACAGCT